>BCKE01000021.1:0-121849 GCA_001600495.1 Pilasporangium apinafurcum | reverse complement strand
CACTTTGTAGGTAGCTTTATTAAAACAATAATTCAGTTCCTAATTTTCCTCCAAAAGAGTAAGTCTCTTTCGGTTTTTCTCTTTCCTCTTGATTGACGACGTTCGTCGTCAATCAATTGCGCTTCCTCACTGCACAACAGTGTAAACCAGTAAAAGGGTTACCCTTTTACATTTCATACCAAAGTCATTTCAATACATTAAGAGGGAAAATAGTCAGAAACACATAGTTGGATGTTATACATATGTAAAAGAAAGAAAGTAGAAAGATGATCGTAATCAGATTAGGAAAACATGCATTGAAAGGGAGCTTAGAGGTAGTGATAGCGAACTAAGTCCTCCATCTAATTCACTGTTCATTTTGCCTTCAAGTTACCACCTCCGCCTACCAACGCCCTCAAAGTTCTTCGTATTTTCTACCAATCAAAACCCTTAAATTGTACTTTCTACCAATCATCGTCTTTGAAAGTCCCAAAATATCACAGTGAGCGGCGCAAAGCCACACAACAACCAATCAAGTTGACAAAAAATGCTGCCGCAGTCTGGGTTTATTCTAGGCGCCTCTTATTCTAGGTATTTTAGGCGATTTTCCTCTCAGGCGCCTGGATTAAAGAGGCCTGCATATATATCAGCAGATGTATCCACTTGCCAACTTCCATTTTCTAAAATCACGAGCAACACGCAGAGCATTCCAGCATGGGGAGTGACCGACAAAATGTAAATGCACTGCCATCACCAACACTACCAGTACAAGAAGAACAAGAGGCAGAGAAGGATATAATAGCGGCGAACATGGAACACGTGACGATCGATGTCGATGCCGAGCTCAAACGCGAAGACCATACACTGTTCAATTACTTTGTCAATGGTCCAAACCGCACACTACCCAAAGTTCTACAGGATACCACAACACTCTGTCGCAAGATGCACGAGTCCGAGACCATCTGTGAGCGTGTGTTGCTTCGATTTGTGACGATATACTCCCGCATCCGCACTGCTAATGTTCAACTAATAAATGATACGATTGGTAAATACAAGCAGCAACTCGTGCGCTTCCATGACACGTTGACCATGTTTGCGGATAAAAGACTCGTTTTTCGTGTGGTGTGCAGCTATCGCATCGCAGAGAAAATGTGGCTATTCCATGAAGATCTAGATGCCGTTGTGTTGCGGTTATTTGGGGAGCGATATAAAGAAACGAGTCGCTGGAGAGAGCAGTGGAAGAAAGACCGGAAAGGTGAAATCGCGAATTTTATGACTCTATGCCAAGATGATGGCGTTATAGAGAATGAATTAAAGGATATAGATGCGCAAGAAGAAGCACTGACACTTTTGCGCTACGAAAGTGCCAAATATCACAGCAGCCACACGAGATTACGCGCTCAAGCGGAACTAATGAAGAATTTCGACAAGAAGATTTCTGGCTTAGCGAATCTCAACGTTTCAAAGCCACCGGCTTGGTTTATTCCGCCGTACTTGGTGGAGTGGAGGTCGACTTCGTTTCGTTCAGGCTCCTTTGGATCGATGCATCACGCAAAATGGTTGAACACAAGTGTTGTGGTTAAGCGCATTACTCTGTATGCTGTTGAATCTCGCAACACGTTCATGAATGAAGCTCAGATTTGGCATCAATTGAATCATCCGCATGTGATTAAACTTCATGGAGCCTGCCATGTTGGGGATCTCTTTTTTGTCTGTGAATACGCAGCTAACGGGACAATCCCAGACTTTCTACGGAGAGAAGCAAATAAACAGCTAGTATGGCAGAAAATGTATGAAGTTGCCCTTGGTCTCCAGTATCTGCATGAAGAGAATATTATTCATGGGGATTTGAAGGGGAATAATCTGTTAGTAGGGACAGATGGCTTAGCCAAACTTACAGATTTCGGTTTGAGTCACGCTATTGCCAGTTCTATGTCGATCAAGCCAATGGGAGGAAACGGAGCGGTTCAGTGGAAGGCACCTGAAATCTTGAGAGGCGATTGTGGAATATCATTTCAGTCCGATATTTATTCGTTAGCCATGTGCATTATCGAAGCAGTGACGGGCGATTTCCCTTGGCAAAAGACGCTTCCCGATGCAGCAGTCAAATTCCATGTGATGAATGGCGAACTCCCGCGAAGAGTAGAAGGATTGTTCAGTGATGATCAGTGGACTCTCATCATCCAAATGTGTGCTCCAACTCCTTCAGATCGTCCTCTCATATCGACGATTGTCACGAAATTGGAAGAATTTTGTCATGCTACCAATGATAAAGGGTACCTCTCCAGCGGATCTTCATCCGACTCATCGATATCTAGTGTGTCTGTGACCAGTTTCAGCTCTGACAAAGAACTAACAGATGAAGAAGACGATGTATACGAAGCGCGAAATGATGAAGTAGCAGATTCTCGTCTGAGTTCAGCTTGCCGAAGAGAAATTACTGTGGATGGTCATGCTTTAAAAGATTTTGTGGTTCAAAATTGTGTCCTTCTGTCGAGTATGCTCAACAGACTGCGCAGTTTATGCGAACGCATGCATGAAACTCAACTCCTTTGTGACGATATATGCGACCGATTATTTGCAGTCTTTGCCTATTTGCATGATGTAAATTACGATGAACATGTCGAAAATGTACGTGATTATGCAGATGTGATTCAAAGCTTTCATGACATCTTACACCAACAGGTGGATGGCAATATCGCCACCCGGCTAGTTTACAGCGATGGAATTGCTGATCAGATATGGGAATTACATGATGAAATCAACGATATTGTGCAACGCCTCGAATTGGACCACGTTGCAGATGTGCGGTATTCGAAGAGTCGATGGAAGCAAGCCAAAAAAGCTCAACAGAATGCTTTTACAGTTCATGAAGTGAATAAAAATGCAATTGCCGACGAATTTGGTTCGATAGAGTCACAAGAAGAAGCATTAGCTATCTTACGCTTTGAGAGACACAATCGTCGCAGAAAATTCTTGAGTTGGCAGATTCAAGTTATGGATGATCTCGATACTCAACTCGCAATGCTCCCAAAAGTGAGAGTACCAGTCATCGAAAACTGGTTTATTCCCAGGTATCAAGTCCGTCTTGCACAAGAACCGTTCAACAGACGCACCTCTAGCAATATCTATCTTGGGAAATGGCACGATTCAAGTGTGATCGTAAAGGAAGTTACATCCAATCGTCGGAACGTGAGGAAGAAATTTGTTAAGGAAGTCCAGATCTGGTATCAGCTGCATCATCCTCATATTATCAAGCTGTATGGAGCCTGTCATGTTGGTAAAATGTTCCTCGTATGTGAGCACGCACCGAATGGAACATTGTCTTGTTTTCTGTCAAGATCAGAAAACAGACATCTTGTGTGGAACAAACTCTACGAGCTCGTGGTCGGTCTGAAATATCTTCATCAACAGCGGATCATTCATGGCGACTTGAAAGGAGATAACGTGCTGATTGGTGCAGACTGGAGGACTAAAATCTCGGGTTTCAGTTTGTGTTGCATAAGCGGGAAGTCGAAGCCACTGTCAAATGTTGGAGCGATACGTTGGAAGGCTCCGGAAATTTTAATGGCCAAGACTGGCGTCACCTTTGCATCGGATATTTACTCGTTGGGTATGTGCATTATCGAAACAGTTACAGCTGAACTGCCATGGGGCTCCTTACCCGACATCACCATTCGACATCGCGTACGCAAGGGTATGTTCCCGCGGAAACCAGGAAGTTTCACGGATGGTCAATGGAGATTCGTTGGGAAAATGTGCGCATATAAACCATCGAATCGACCAACAATATCATCCGTTGTGAGAAAATTGGAGAGGTTTCGAGACGAAGAGACCGAAATTGCTCCAATGACATACTCGAGGGCGGAGATGGAAACAGACTGCTCAACCTTATCGGCCGGCACATCTCTGGCTTCATGTGTATCCAGTGAAAATTGTGATCTGCAGAGTGTAAACTCGTAAGTACTATAACAAGTTACACATTATGGCTTGAGAACCTTACGAACCAATAAATTCTGGCATCGATTACTTTAATTGTTTCCGAAGGAGACGGAAAAGATGATATTTGACGAAGTTTATTCAAAACGGAACATAATTTGTCTAGCAACTTGATCTCGATCCTCTTTCACTCATCTCTAGTCTGTGTTCGTTGTTGTGGACTGATCGTAAGATGCATCATCTATGCTTTTGGACTCAGCCTCCATTTCAGATCCCATTTCCTCTTTTCTATCAGCAGCACTAATGGGCTCAGTTTCCGCAATAGCCGCCGAGATCGCATCAATTTCCGCTGCCATCTGTTTCGGTTCGTCAATACTCAGATTTGCTTCGTTGACTTGCTGGTTTGAATCTTCAGCGACCGGTTCAGTCGCAGTGATGGCCGCGTTAACTTCACGCATTTGGTTCGATTCTGGTTCATCGTACATTGGCGCCACAGCATGCAACTTTACAGCAGTACTAGCTTTTCGAATAATATGTGCAGCCTCAACGATCTCATTCACAGCCAGCCGATACTTTCCATTCGCCTCGATCGCATACACCTTCACAGGCGCTTGCATGGCTTCCCACGTTCGCTTCATATCACCTGGCTTTCTCTTGAATCCGTATATCATAGTCTCATGTTGCCAGCGGCAAATTAACTCGCCTTCCTGATTTCGCTCAAACCCCAACGCTTTGTCTGGCCGAAAGGAACTAATCACAGATTTTCGGAAGAAATCTGTAAACTCTGGAATCACTATAGGCTTCTTGGCTTTTTTCTTGGTATCTTGCTTGGACTGGGTCGATTCATTTCGTAGTGGCAAGCAAATCAGACGCTTGATGAGCTTAGCCAAGTGCACAAGCACTGGATAGCCAAACTGCAGCCACACTGTCGAAAGCAAAATGCAAAAGATTGAGCCCACAAAGAACAGGAACATGATCGTGACATTCGACCGCACGACTTTGACGACAAAGCCGTACTTGCCCAGCACATCGTACGTCGAAGCATCCTTCACCAGCTGTTCGTATAATTGCTCATTCGAAGCCCCTGGATATTTGTTGACGACTGAAGACAATCCCACAAGCCTCAAAACCCACTTGATATCGAGCATCGTTGATTGCATCAGGTCAGAATTCCCATACATCCAGGTAGAAAAGCCCAAGTGTAACACCAACGTCCAGGGCAACAAAGTTAGTGCTACTTCACCAAGGACTTCGTCATACGTCGTTGTGACACTATATAAATGCAGAATCGACAATTTATCAAACCAGTACGTGCCAGCACATGCCAACGCAGCAATGAAGAGCAGGATGGGAGAGCCCCCGCAGAATGCCATTGTGACAAAGATGGAGTTGAGCAGCATCGGATACCGCACAGAGATATCAAATTCTGGTCCGGCATACAACTTGTTCATTTGCTCTTGTGTTCGAATCTTGCGCCGTTGAATGGCGCGTGTAATGGGTGCAAACACAAACATCCTGACGAAAAGCGAGATCTGCGGGAGAAGCGCATTGATGAGCATGGTGGTCGTAATACCCATCCCCACAGTTGGATACCACTCTCGCTGGAAATCCTGATACTTTCCTTTGAAAAGTTCTTTCACAACTGCCGTGTTCGAAAGTCCCAATGATGCATTCACAATCAATACAATGACTGCTGTGTTAAGAAACTGCGCGCTGAACATCTTGAGTGCAATCGCTGATGCTTTTGCAGACTCGCTTGAATGCCGTTCAAACGTGGCAAAGGCTCGTAGAATCGTGTTGAGCAGCATGTTTACAATGACTACGACTGCTGCCGCAACCACGATGAACCCATTTTTGGTCAGGTAATCTTTGATAAACCCACGACATGGCTCATTATCCTGCCAGAGTTTCTTTGGACCTTGAATGTACCCGTACATTTTGATGCTACTCGTCAATGTAGACGAGCAATAACAATAGAGCACGTGACTCGCCAAGTATGTCTCACAATCATCTCCAGCGTCGAGCATGTCTTGATCAAAGCATGGTAAAGTATTACATACTTGACTGCTAGCCTCAGAGACACATGGATCGTCCACGCACCGTACAGGTGGGTCGGCTGATGTATATGCAGCAGAAGGATTGCTGATATTTAAGTCGTTAACAATCCCATTCGTATACGCAATGTGATAGCGTTTTCCACGATTCGTACCAGCTGAACAGGTCGCAGTCTTATCCCACGCTAAAATCCATTGGATCTCTGGGTCACTCGCATAGGAATCATTCCCATAAAAGATCTCAGGAAGAGACGTTTCGCAGAGCCCTGATGGGGGCATCTTGTCCGCAAACTGTTGCTGCGCTGTTTGAGCTGCTGAGATGATGATACAGGAGAACAGCAGCAGTAGAAATGTGATAAAGGATGTAAGTGACCGCCGGTAGAATCGACCTTTCTCGGTAATCTCCAAGTTTTCCCATAAGATATTGGACGGTTCTGGAGCTGGCACAACAATCAATGGGTATTTTCCTTGACGGAAACGCAACACCTTCGGTTGGAATTTGCGCACAAACCAGTGTGTCGAGTTACGGTAGTCATGTAAACATCGACGCCGTGATTCTAAGTTGTTAAACACCACAAATGCACATTCACAGGCGTCCCAATTGAAAGCTGTGTTTGTGTTGGCCGTGGCGGACTGTTTCGCAGCATGCGCTGCAGCTGTGACTTTGGCTCGTGCCTGCTGGCGCTTGTTCTTGCTGGTAATGTTATTCTCTTGTTTCTTTTGTTTAGACTTTGCAGAGGATTTTGTATCTGGAATCGCCTGTTTCAGCGCTTTGATCTTGCTGGTTTTCTTTTGCCTCTGAGCATTAAGTTTCTCAAGTTTCTTGGTGGAGGTATGAATTAACTTTTCATCTCTCGGCTTGAACGTACTAGGCGATGCCTTCTTCTCTTCATTCAATGTTTGAATGAGCGTCAATGTCTCCGCTATGCTCTGATTTAATGCCTCCATTGATAAAAACGTTCTCAGCAACCCTCCAGTCGGATGGCCGATGCTCACTTCCGCTATCCACGTGTTCAGATAAATCTCCTTGTTCGGATGGCTGCTACTTGAGCCCGCCAAATGATCCAAATTTTTCACAACTGATCGATTTATCGCTCGTTTCGAGAGCGAGTGCTTAACTTTATGCCGTTTGCCCCAGAATAAGCCAAACCAAAGTGGTGAAGACTCTTCCTCTTTGGTAAGATCGTACAATGTATTGAAGTGTTGCAAAATCTCTTCTTCTGTGGCATCGACTGGCAGTCCTCGAATGTAGACTGCATACTTGGCTGGGGTGAGATTCTCATTCATATGTGTGTCAATAGCTTTTTTGGCATAATATCGATAAAATGCATAGAATCCGAGAAAAAAGATGGAATAGAGGCAATCACTGATAGTAATGATCCATGTCACTTTGAATGGATCTGTCGTGAATGGCGTATTCACCGTCGTCCAATTACAATCGATATCCCCTAGAGGTAAGCACAAATTTGGATCATTCGCAATTTCACTATTGACACCTTGGTTACCCAGGGACGCGTACGCGAGTTGCAGCGGATCTGCCATTTTGCTCGTAATTCCATGACCGGCATGGTTTAAGATGATTGTTGGTAAAGTAATGATGCCCATGATCAAGAATGCCCAGCTCAGGTACTTGGTCAGCATAAAATAAAGCTGCAGTCCAATACCCAACGCACCAATGTCACTCATCTTGGCTTCATAGGCGGATTTACTACCAGCACCGAGCCGATTATGCTTGGCGAGCGTCATGGCCATCTTGGCCATTGTCTTGTAATCGTTGCTGTTGATTGCTGGTGCAGTTGCAGTTATTCCATACGTTTTGATGGACGGAAGACTCGGAGTGTTTGCATCTGCAGAATCATCGTCTTCTATCTGAATGGCTGTCGTATCTACAGCACCGTTAGCTTTCGAATCATCCTCTTCATGGTCATCTTTATTCACATGATTTTCTGTCTTCTCATTCGGTCCATTGATCATGTTGGTACGCGCATCCTTTTCGACATTCTCTGATTCGGAGGATCCAACCACGACATGAGATGCGTTTACGGACGCTCGCTCTTCTGCTAGTTCTATCTCATCATTGTCGTTACCAGGTTCCTGCTCTTCCTGTTGTGGCTGTTGCTCTGACTCCATCGTCATCCCTCTTTCACTGTGGGAAAATCAACAGAGATAGAGAGAGCAAAACTATCTTCGTTGATGTTAATGTTGGTGTTGCTATTGCAAAGGTAAACAATACCCGCGTATGACTAGCCACACAAAAGCGAAACCACCAAGACGCTTCAGAGGGTGCGCTGATTTTAATTACATCCTTACGACGATAGTGTGCACATGTGCCTAAAAGAAGAAGATCACGTCACATGTCCAACAATCACAGCAGTGCCTTTTTTGAGCTCATCCACCTGACAGCTACACGTAAAACAACAAGGCATTCGTCCTACGTTCAAGTCCATTTGAATTGCGTCGTCCCTCCATTCTCCAGATTTGTGAGTGATACCTTATTACCGTTGATTAGCCAAAATTTGCTCCTTTATGGCATGAAAAAGTGTCGTATTTTACGGTGGATAGGTGGTATTTACATTTAAAATATAAATGAAAAATAGGTTGCTGAAGTCCTAAATTGTTCTTGGACAATCAATGTGCTGGTGATCTCAAACAAATACCTAAAAGTCCCCTACACTCTCGATAACATCACGAAGAGCGGCAACAAAGCTCGTTGCATAGAAATATAAACGCGAGGAAGCTGCATCCGCCCATAAAATAGTTAGCTTGAAATTGATGTTTTTTGGTGAGAATTATCAGAAACAATTGGCTCGTTTTGTGCGTTATTTCCGAATGCACAAATTCACCCAGTCTGAAGCTCTAGTATTCTTGTTCATGTGTTTTTGCTTTGAGCTTTAATATGCCGCTTGTAACATTAGTTTGCTTGCAGGGGATTTGTACAAACGTCATCACTGAATTGAGCTCTTTCAAGATATGCTATTATACAAAAGAGAAAGCGAGCAAACATGTCAGGAAAGGCACGTTCTGCGTTTCGGACCATTTCAGATCATTATATAACGTTCAGTAGGGATTTAAAGCTTATTTACCTGTTTGTCCGCTGCTGGTGGGAACATGGAACAGCACTAACTATTATGACGTTTGATACGCCCTTATTGTCTGTGATAGCACAGCGTAATCTGAGACAAAATTGATTGATGAGGTTATTTTTGCGCGTTAGGAAGTTCGTTTCCTGCTGCTCACGACAGAAAGACTGGCTTGGAGTTGTCGGACTTGAATATTGGGGCAGGCTCATCTGCAGCACTTTTCCTAATGAACTCGCTTGCACTAAAGAACCATTTGTATCTACACATAATTGTTTGTATACCGCCGAAGACGAACTATTCTAAATCAAATGAAGCAGTACTGTCGCAGTTGCTGCTTTCATGCTGATGTGGATTTTGGTAAATGATTGACCACTGGTATATTGAAACGACACAACAGTCGAGGCAAAAAGCCAGGACAGATGGACACTGTTGGTCAGTGCTGTCAGTAATGAACATCTAGATGTTATTGGATATTGGGTGGAGTATGGCGTAAGGACAAACACGCGCAATTAGAATAGGTTCACGCTCCTGAGCAGTGCCATCTTTTGTTGCCATATGAGCATTGTGCAGTATTTGTTGAAACACGATACCATAGCGAAACATTGATCCGTGATTGTTTGAGCTTTCAACAATGATCGCGAGGACATTGTTCAATATTTGGTGAGACGTGTTGTAAACGTGGAACTGCAAACGCAAGGTTGCTGAGCACCGTTGTTTGCTGTCTAATGATGATGATATGGACATTATGGTGTCTCCCACTTTGACAAGAAGAACCACGAGCTTCATCGTAAGCTCTTACCCAACTACAGATACTGATGAACCATCAATATGCGTCTGAAGAGGCTCATTGTGGTCTACAAATGAGCGGATGCGTTCCGTCACCCACGTCATAGAGTTGATCTAAAAGCTTCTCATTCTCAATGCTTTCTCGTATCATACTGTCTGAAACAGTACTGTTGTGGAGATAGTCATCATCACCTTCTCAACAGCATACATACCGAGTGGATTAATATCCTTCGCAAACGAGATCCACCCTCTTCACTGTAGATCGTCCAATACTTTCCGCTGAAAAACAATATAACTTGAACGTTTTTGTTCACTTGTCACATTATTACATAGGGCAATAAGAATGCCATCCATTGCACCCAAAGGATAATAATGTTCGAGACCCTCAGGAATGAAGTAAGGATCGAACTATCTACTAGTCACCTTATAATAAAGGCACTAATAAACACACTCTTTTTTTGTACTCCTCATGTAATGGATCTCCATTACATGTCAGACCCAGTAGGTCTGAAAACAATCCAAACCCGAACGGGTTTGCCAAAGTACGGTTTCCTACTATGTGTGGGAAACATGAACTTCTGCTTGGTGCGGTAGTTCATTGTTTACGATTATGTTCGAATTGGACACTCAAACATCAGTCATTCATTTCACTTTGTAGGTAGCTTTATTAAAACAATAATTCAGTTCCTAATTTTCCTCCAAAAGAGTAAGTCTCTTTCGGTTTTTCTCTTTCCTCTTGATTGACGACGTTCGTCGCCAATCAATTGCGCTTCCTCACTGCACAACAGTGTAAGCCAATAAAAGGGTTACCCTTTTACAAACTTGCTAAGGCTTTGAGTGATCCTGTTGAGCTTTACGCCGACAAAGCTGAGTTATGGCGCACGTACTTCAATATAGGTCTTGTGACCAAAGTCCAGCGAAAGGAGTTTGAGCACTTCATCTCGACCGACGGTATGTCAGTTAGTGTGACAATCTCCCGTCTAAAGCTTCCCGCGAGAGAGCAAAAAGAGGGATTTTCTCATGAAGATCGGATTATCGGTTTGGACCCAGGGAGAAAGAAGATCTTCACTACTGTTGTCTACAAAGAGGAAAGCATGGCTACACTGCAAAAACCGAAAGGAGAGAACGTGAAACATGAAGTCATCCACTGGTCGAAGGGTCGTTTCTACAGAGAGTGCGGCTACCACAGACGAACAAAGTTGACCAAAGAGTGGATTGATGCTGAGCCTGACATCAAAATCTTCAATGAAAACGTTCCTTCGGCAAAAGGTGTGAACCTTGTCTCCTATTTGAGACGGGTGAGATTTTGTCTCGTGTATTTGGATCGTCTTCTTGGCTTCTATTTATCAAAGAAGATGAAGAGGCTACGATGGTCGACCTACATTCGTCGACAACAGACGTACGAGAAGGTAGTCAAGAATCTTACAGATGGTAATAAACGAACCATTATCGCATATGGAGATGCAAGTTTCACAAGCTCAGCTAAAGGCAACATTGCTGTTCCCACAACGACCCTACGGAAGAAAATTGGTTCCAGCTGTCGTGTTGCTGATGTGGATGAGTTCAGGACGAGAATGCTGTGTTGTGCTTGTCACAAGAAGATGAAGGGGTTCGTCCTTGACGGAAAAATTGTTGGTGATGGTCTTTATGATGTGCGACGCTGCAAAAATAGTGAATGCCATCACACATTGTGGGACCGTGACATCAACGCCGCAATAAACATTTTGAGACTATTCATCGACGAAGTGAAGAAAAAAAGGAGACTTAAGCCCTTCACAAGGGGTAAAGGATGAATTGGTACTCGAAATCAAAAACTGAGGTGATAAACGACCTCACTGCTATGATTCCGGAAACGGATGAATGTAGACTTTATTCCCCAGGTGTTCTGTACTGCGCGTGGTACAGAACACGTGGGGAATAAAGGTTAAAATGAGATAGAAAATCGTCGCATGGGGATATCTTCAGCAAACTCCAACTTTTTTTTCTTCTTCTTCTTGGTGGCATATTGATCCAAAGGATGAAGAATGGGTACAGAATTCACAGAGCGTCCTTTTTTATTTCTATATATTTAAAATTACTGGAATTGAACCCACGAGTAGAAAACCCATTGATGCCTCTTCCACTCTCCAAGACTTTATGATTTCTCTATGGCAACCTTCCATCTTCATTTCACATTTGACTCGATTGATGCAACAACGTTGTCGCTTCGAATTTACCTGCGATTATCAATAAAAGAAAACGAGAGATGCAGGACGTGATTTGTTGCGTTGCCGACCACGTGATCCCCGGTTCAGGATACCTCGTGCCTTTGCTCATAAAATTGACCACTCTCGTGTCAGAAGTGAACAGTAACAAAGAAATGTGTGAAGATTTACTCAATGATCTTTACTACATGCACAAGCAGCTTCAGGCGATGGAAAACAGAGGAAATATGGAATACAGTCGAGCGTTGACTATGTACAAGGAACTCATTAACGAATTTATGTATTTCCTTGTGGGTCATGTCCAGTGTAATTTTATTATGCGCGTCGGGCGACACGGGAAAGTCAAGAACAAGATACTGGAGTTCCATAGAAAAGCAGAGAATATCTACAAACTGCTGCATCTGGAGCATATCGCCGAAACGGCGAACCGCCATGCGCGTGTGGAGCAGCAACACAAGGCGGAAATGGCGATGTTGGTTCAAATTCTTAATGATCGAAAGACCGAAGTCGTGAGTAATCTCGATCAAGGCAGTGCAACAATACTGACGCTCTCGGATTTGCAATACGAGGTGTATCACAATCGACGAGCGTACACGAAACAAGAAATCGATGTGATGGAGCAAACGCTCAAGACTGCTATACAAGCCGCGAACGTCCAGGTGCCAGCAACTCCCATTTGGTATATTTCACGCTCCGATATTCGTTTCGACGTGGACCCGTTCGCGGAGAGTGGATTACAGAGCTTTCACTATGGCATCACTCGAACCGACACAAAGGTGGTTGTCAAATTTGTGTTTGCAGATCAAGGTGACGCTCAAGCACAAAATCAATTCATGAACGAGACCGATAACTGGTTTCGTCTGCGAGATCCACATTTGTTGCAGCTCTTTGGTGCTTGTCACGTTGGCTATCCACTTTTCTTCGTCTCGGAACGAGCTGAGAATGGTAATTTCAGTGATTACTTACGTAACAACCAGCATCGACTTTGGCGGGTGTTCTATGACGTCGCTCAAGGACTTCAATATCTGCACAAACACGATATCATCCATGGGAATCTCAAGTGCTCCAACTTACTAGTGAAAGGTGATGGAAGCGCCGTCATTTCAGATTTCGGCTATTGTTTCATGAGAAGTGATGCAAAATTGAGTGCCAAGCCTCACGTAGTGAGCAGTCATTGGAAGGCACCCGAGTGTCTCAAGGAGAACCCTCGACGCGAATCAGATGTGTATTCGCTCGGTATGTGCGTCTATGAAGCAATTACAGGTGGGTTACCTTTTGGAACAGGCGATGAAGCCATGATTCTCACCAAGATCAGGTCTGGTCAATTTCCGCCGCGAACATCGGTCATTAGTGACATGGCGTGGGAGTTGATCACCGATATGTGCAGATTCCAGTGGCGAATACGCATTGAACTCACAAATGTAATTGAAAGGCTAAAACAGTTGGCGAAAATGGAAGATATCACTGAGCGGTGGAAATCCCAGCGAGTTAGATCAGTCGGGTTCACACTGCTTGGAAAGAACAATCTGTCGCCTCAACCTATAACGGCATCCTCGCCGTCATGTGTCATGACACCAGTTAAATTAACACCATCATGGTTTCTCTCGCTTGATCGTTTCAACTATGATGATTCTCTTGTGGACGCTGGAGTGTTTCGAAGCATTCACAATGGCATCATGGACGGAAGTAAACCCGTTGTCGTCAAATTTGTGTACTTTGATGAAGGAGACACTGCCAGTAAAGAAAAATTCTTTCATGAAGCCAATATTTGGTTTGATCTCAAGCACCCTAACATCCTTCAGCTCGTTGGAGCAAATCATCTTGGTGTGTCACCATGCTTTGTCACCGAAAGAGCGGAGTATGGTAGTCTCCGTAACTACTTACCACGTAATCGGCAGAGATTCTGGCGCGTGTTCTTGGATATTGCAAAGGGATTGGAGTACCTGCATCAACATAATATCGTACATAACAACCTCAAATGTTCAAATCTACTGGTGAAGAGTGATGGCACGGCCGTCATCTCCGATTTTTGGCATAGTGGCAGTGCTTCCACCTTTGCTGATCTATGTGCCGACAAACAATGGGAGCGTTACCCTTGTAATTGGAAAGCACCGGAATGCCTATTAGATATGGATGAAGAGGGAATGCCATGGTTTCAGTCGGATGTGTATTCGCTTGGTATGTGCATCTATGAAGCTATGGCCATGCAAATTCCGCATCATGACGTCGATAACCCCAACATGCTCAGGAACTGCATTTTGGCTGGAGATCCGCTGCCACGCACAGCAACAATCACTGACGCAGCGTGGAAATTGATCAGCAATATGTGCATGTGGGAGTGGCGGGCGCGCCTGAACCTGAGCGAAGTGATTCAAGTTCTACGGGGACTAACAGAGCAGGAAATCCAGGCGAAATGTGGATATTGTTTTCTGTACACGTGTAATGGATGTGGACCAACGAAATTCATGGTATGTACGACGCACGAAATGCCTCTAGTTTCCCAACATCCATGAACGATAATCCAAATTGATTCTTGTATGAGTCAGGTAGATATTGATCGGATATAATTTGAACTTTTATGGTAATGTATCGTATGTCGTTGAATCTATAGCGTTAAGCTACTTAGATGAAATTTAAGTGATTTAGTCCCCATCCCATTTGGCACCTGAATAAGAGAGAGTGTCTACAAAAATTTGGCTCTTTACGAACATTTGCTGGATTGCCGCACCCCATCTCAGAAATCTTATGAGATATCGAAATATAAGTACTCCAGAGAGGATTTCCTGTTCTTTGTTTGGATTCGACCTGATCTGCAAAAGCTAGACAACCACGGAGTAGGCATCTTCGACATCTGGACTTGATAAATAAGTGTTCGTTATTGAGAAAGATGTTTTTAGTGTGATCTTTGCTTTCCTTCCGCACCGATACTACCGCATCACGCTTTCTGGGCAACCACTTTGATTTCCTCGGGTATGCACTGCCTTCGCTTCGTATCCGTTCTTGAAAAGAAAAATGGCGGTGAAAAGAGCTTATTGCGGAGAATTGGAAACAAGTTTCTGTTTCTATCGATGTGGATCTGCTCGCTTTAGAAAAATACGTCAAAGTGTATCGTAGAGGTAGGAGAAATGGGGGATAGAGGTTAAGTCATCATTTAAGCGTTGTGATGACTTAGCTTTTATTGACTGAGGCAATGTCCCACAGGTGGGAATAGTCAGCAATAGAGATCAAGAATAACCCATATCTGAACACTGGCGGTAGCCACAGCCAAGGTACCCATTCCCATTTTCTACCCAATTTGGAATCGTGCATTCAGCAGTACAAGCACCGAGCGCTATTTCCTCTCTCTCTCTCTGCCCATATCACCTGCGTACGCATCGTTTGGCAAACCCCCGCCATGCTGCAGAGTGCGGTGGAAGCAGCGTTAGACTTAGTGAATCCATTCCCGGTCGACAACCTCAGCAACCTCATCGCCCTTGTCGCAGAACTCCGCGGCAGCAAATCCATGTGTGAAGATCTGCTCAAGCGTTTGTTCCCTGTACGCGACCAACTACACAAAATGATGTATCGCGGTAATATGGAATACAGTCGCGCACTTACAGAATACGCCGCAGTGGTCGATGACTTCGTTTATTTCCTCGACGAGCATGTGCAGTGCAACTTCGTCATGCGTGCCGGTCGACACTGGAAGGTCAAGGCGAAAATCGAAGAATTTCACATCAAAATTGACGATGTGTATAAGCTACTGAATCTCGAGTATATCGCTGAAGCGGCAAATCGCCATCAACGGATGGAAGCGTATCACCAGGAAGAGACAGCCATGCTTCGACAGATCTTGATGAACAAGAAAGAGGAAGTTGTGAGCGATTTAAGTCGAGGAGGGGATGCTGTGCTCACACTGACCGATATCAAATACCAGCTGAAATACAATCACAGTAAATACACGAAGGATCAACTCAAAATGATGGAAACGACATTCCGCACAGCCAAGAAATACGCCAAAGTGACCGTCCCCTCCACGCCGAAATGGTACATTTCGCGGTCCGATATCAAGTTTGACGCGAATCCGTTCGCCGCGAGTGGCCCACGCAGTCTTCATTACGGCGTGTGGGGTGCTGGTACGAAAGTTGTCATTAAATTTGTGCTGGCAGAAGAAACAGATACCCAAGCGCGCGAGAAATTCATCAATGAAACCACTATTTGGTTTCGACTGAAGAATCCACACATCCTACGACTCTATGGCGCATGCCACGTTGGTTTCCCGCTATTTTTTGTTTCGGAACGCGCTGAACAGGGTAATTTTTTGGCCTATTTAGCTAATCACAAGGACCGCTTCTGGCGTGTTTTCCATGAGATTGCGCTCGGCTTGGCGTACTTACATCAGAACGAATTTGTTCATAGTAATCTCAAGTGTACGAATCTGCTTGTGAAAAGTGATGGAACAGCGGTAATCTCAGATTTCTGGTATAGTTTTGTGCGTGCTAACTCAGCGTTGAGTGTGAAGGAACAAGTGAATTCTTGCCACTGGAAGGCGCCAGAATGTCTATCAACGATCGGTTCTGTGGCAAATCCTCGGTTTGAGTCGGATATTTATTCTCTTGGTATGTGTTTGTACGAAGCCATGTCAGGAGAGCTTCCATATGGAATGCAAGATGACGATACGATCGTGAACAAGATCTTGGCCGGTGAGCTGCCTCCACGCACAACCAACATCACAGACGCAGCGTGGGATTTGATCACAAAGATGTGTCGGACCGAATGGAAAGAGCGCATGGCACTCGATGATGTGATGAAAATTATGGATAACCTGGCAAGGCAAGAAGAGATGAGGTCAGAGATGAAGGCTTTGAAGGTCACAAACAAACATCCTTCCCAATCAGTTGTGACACAATCAACAATAGTACAACAACGACCGCCAGTCTCATCTTCATTACCGTCCACACCAAAATGGTTTATTTCCCGCTCTGAAATCGAAGTTAATGATAGTCCGTTTGCAACTGGTGCGTTCCGGAGCATCCACCACGGCATCATGAATGGAGGAACAAAAGTTATCGTGAAATTTATCCTTGCGGATGAGCAAGATACCAAAGCATATGCAAAATTCGTGAATGAGACTAACGTATGGTATGAGCTCAGGAATCCACACATTATTCAGCTTTTTGGCGCTTGCGGCGTCGGATTCCCGTTCTTTTTCGTATCTGAGAAAGCAGAAAACGGCAATTTCACCAACTACTTGCCAAACAACATGCATCGTTTCTGGCGAGTATTTTATGATGTCGCCATGGGGCTCGCGTACTTGCATAGGCATAAGCGCGTGCACAACAACCTCAAGTGCAGCAATTTGCTCGTGAAGGGTGATGGTACGGGTGTGATTTCTGATTTCTGGTACAGCTTCGCTCGAGAGAGTTCGGTGTTGAGTATCAAAGAGCAAAGTGTGACTTGCCACTGGAAAGCTCCAGAATGCTTATGGGCTGTGGGAGATACAGCAAATCCTCGGTTTGAATCGGATGTGTATGCGTTGGGCATGTGCATTTACGAAGCCATGAGTGGGGAACTTCCGTATGGAATGGACGATGACGACACGATTGTTGACAAGATATTGTCGGGTCAACTGCCGCCACGTATCCCCAAAATCACGGATGTGGCGTGGGAGTTGATCACCAACATGTGTACCCATAACTGGCAGCAGCGCATGAAATTAACCGATGTGATCAAACGGCTTAGCGAGTTGGCCAAGCAAGAAATGAGCAGCTACCACACCAGGTGCGATTATTGTTTATTTGAGAATACCTCCAATGGCTCTTTTTGTAGTGGCTGCGGCCAGAAGTTGTATCATGCACATACGTCAAATGCAGGACTTTGCAACAATGGCTATCATGGAGCACGAGTGGCTTGAAGATAGCATAGATGATTTCTTTACACAATGTGTGTGTCAGTGTTGATGGTATAAGATTGTACAGAAACTTGGATACAAAAGAAACTAGTTAAATAAATTTATAATTGTGATTTTGCCTCAGAATGCATTATAGCAAACCCATTATAGTCTCTAAGATAACACAATGAAGTATATTCATCAGAGTTCACATGTTTTAATATTACATTTAAGCTTGAAGAGAGTTCTCTTCATATAATAAAACGAGTCTTTCGACTCTATAATAATAACAATCACACTCTATTTCCCTCCGGTGCTTGCATTCGTTCAACACGCTAATGCAACCGTAGTTTCCGCACTCTGTGACGACTGCTTTTGGATCACCTTTCTCTCTTCTGACAACATGATCTTGAGCAAGATGGCTGCGTCCAAGTTCCAACTGTGTGTCGCGAGGTCCACTGGCGTACGCCCCTTGTTATTAGCTGCCAATACAGACGCACCTCTGTGCATGAGTGTCGTTACGACATCGCTCCATCCGTTCTTTGCAGCGAAATGCAGCGGCGTATCGCCATTGACGTCCCGTTTGTCGATTTGTGCGCCTGCATCCAGCAATAGCTTTACCACTTCAACGTGGCCAGCGCCTGCCGCCAAGTGTAATGCCGTCGCGTTGACACCACAACCGCCTTCGTCAATCGCAGCACCACGCTGAAGCAGAAATCGCACGAATTCGACATCTCCCTCGGCAGCCTCGAATTGTAGCAGAGTCATGTCAGCAAACTTCGTGTCGAGCACCGCACCGGCGTCTAGCAGTAGCTCTACCATGCGCTGCTTCCCTGCAACGGCGGCCAACACCAGTAAAGGCACCCCGCTTTCGTTGACGGCATGAACAGATCCACCATGGTCAAGCAACTTCTTCATCTTTTTAACATTGCCCGCTTGTGCAGCATGGACGAGACTCTTTCGTAGATGGTTCCCCATGTTTTTAGTTTTGTAGCTGAAGTGATTAATAAGTAGATGCGTGTCTTGCTGGTGAAATTCTAGAATGAGTGGCCAAAGGAGAGGAATCAGCAGTTTGTCAAGGTCTGGAGATGGGAATGGTGAGTGATGGACATGGTAATCAAGACATGTGTAGAAAGGACATGGGGTGTAAACTTATGAACAGTATACTTTAATCAAATGGTTTATGGGAATGAATGTCAAGGACCATAGACTGGGATAGTGGGTTTACGCAGGTGGTGATGATTACCTGGTGGATGATTATGACGAAGAGGAAGAAAGTGAGAGGACTGCGGCAGTTGCAAACCACCCGACGCCATCAACAGACTGCCAGACGTTCATTTACAAAAGATAATAGCGTCTACAAGTACGTAATCACATCTCAGCATATCCAATTAACTTAAGACTGAATGCTCCCTCTCTTCCAATATGCCTTACTGCTTTTGCACGTCAACACGAGCGACAAGGCAGTGAAGTGTAAACATCCCACAATCCCATCAGGATTTCAGTTGGAGATCAGCTAGATCTCATACAGATCGCAATGGCAGCTACACACCTGACGAAATGAACGGTAATACAAATGATTACGAGGCGCAACAGAGCGAATGGTTTCCAGAGGTTTCTTGATAACAATTTGCTCTCGTCGTCGTTTGTAATTACGATAACATGCTCGATCAGTTCAAAAATATGAATGTATGTAGTATGACGATCTTCTTTCTGATTTTGTGTAGTTTCCTGTTTTTTTCATTTTGGCACCATTGATTCCATTCAGTTGGATGCTCTTAGAATTATGAGACACACATACAAGTGACGTTAGTGGGAATTACAGGTCATGATGTGACATGATTTCGATGAGTGTAGATGCTCGTGTCTCGACTGGAATTGCACAAGCAAGCTGTAGATCCGAAACAAAGGGAAAAACGAAACAATGTACTATTATTGATTAACAACCTTTAATAATCACATGGATTGTTTTACGACCAACTTGGATCATTAGGCTTCGACACAAACAATATACAAAAATTCTCCCTAGGTTCACTCAGTGTGGGTCTTCATTTCTCAGTGATTATATGGAAGCAATGTGTCGGGGGCGTCCATATCACAACTCCCGGGCTTGTAGCTCTTGACATGTGTGGCCATCTGTGCAACAGTGCACGGATTGCAACAACACGCCACCAAACAATCTTCACAACTGTTGCCGGGGATGAGGTACCGACGACGAATTTCTGACCGAACGTACCATACGCCAAGATAGTAAGGAATTCCGATAAACATCGCGAGCAAGAAGAGCACGCCGCCGGTAAAGCACGTCGACAGTCCCAATCGAGCGGTGATCTGGCCCATGGAGACGCACGGGCAACAACACGACATCAAGCAATTCGGCACGCAATGCTGGAAGCAGTCGCAGAACCCAGCGTCCCAGTCGCCCACACGAATGTCAGCTTCCATGGCGACGCTGCTGTTCGGGGTAGCACCTTTATCGATTTGAACAGCGTAATCACTTCGTAATTCGCCTTGAAACGGAGTTGCCGTCATCTTGGCTACGATTTCTAGTTTGATGAGCAGAATATAATGACGTCCTGTGAAAGCAAAGGCAAATGAGAAAGTAATGAACAATTTGCTGCCTGTTCGAGAATGGACATGAAGGGGTTCATCGGGTTCGTTGGGTTCATTCCGCAAGAGTCGGATGGTTCATGCGACTAGGCAGTTGTACCTACAAGACTCATCGTTTCATCGTCATAAAAATCGAAATAAGATTGGGGAAATAAAAGTGAAAATTCATGAACACTCCCATACTAATCTCTGTGAACAATCGTGATTTATTATCACGACAAACGAATCAGTCCTACTTAATGCATGCTGTTGTAGGTACATTGTTGAATTCTTTGGTCAGAATAGATCAGAAAAGGTGCTATTACCTCATGAGCAGTCGGATTGTTAGCGGAGTGGTACATCATACACCCACATTGTAAGGAATCAGAAGTACTCGATGGTACAATAGATGAATCATTATAAATTTTGTACAAGGTTCACCACATATGCGTTCCAGGCAATTCACCTGTTTTTTAGCGATATCAGGAATTGAATAGTCTGTGTGGCGTTGAACAACTTTTATAAACCGTAGTTGTATGGAGTGCTGCCAATAAAAAAGTTAACTTGAAAAGTTGTGCGTTAATTTTACACCGTTAAAGATTTCAAACGCCCAGGAGAGTCCTAAAAAGACAATGTTTGGGCATCTCAGCCCAGTGTGAATTATGCTTCTATGCTGTCGACATAACAGCACTTTCTGCCGATGGCAGTCGTATCTGGCGACTCAGATACTCTGGTCGGTCTCTTCCCTCCAGAGCCTGCCTTGTGAGGCGAGCTATGTTGACTGAAGAGTTGACATTTCTATTCCACAGCTATGACACTGTTGGCACAGCAATAGGCCATGTACAAGTTGGAGTTGCCTATCTTCATCAGTCTTTTTCGTATTAGGGTCCAACCTGACACGAAACTTCTCGTACTTGGCACTCTTGGCTTGGCAGTAAGAGCACTGACAGCTGGTCTTGACCGTTTTGCAGTACGGTAGGTCGAGGGGGGTCTGTCCCCAACTCCATCCGATTATATTCCTGTGTTAGATTTTTATTTTCGACGGATTTACGCACCGCCGGGGTCTTGGGTATCACAAGTGCCTGGCCAACCGCTTGGCGTTGCGTTGGTGTTCAGTGCGCTGCCGCACGTAGTAGGGTTTGGTTATTCCTCGAACCACTGATAATCAGCGCCTCTTGGTGGAGGAAGGATCTTTCGCACGGGGATGAGAGTGTACGAGAAGTAATGCCTTATGCTAGATATCAGTTCGAGGGTCAAGATCAACAACCAGGGGCTTGGTCCCGTGGGCGTTTGAAATCTTCAACGGTGTAAAAGATCAAGGCATAGACATAAAAAACCAAGAATAAAATGAGAAAAAAGAAGAATGTGACGTTTTGCTCACATTTACACTAAAAAATGGTGCGCTGTAGCTAGGTCACAAAAATTTTGAAGATGGAAGGGAAGAAAAGCGTATCCATTGGAATTAGTACTCTTTTTGTTTTTAATGAATGATCCCTACCTCCATCTCTCAAAATAGCATCCGCCGTATTGACCCAGTATTTGGTCCACCTGCTATTGCTGGCGTGAAAGTATTGATGAAAGACTCTGGTTTCGTCAACTCGTCGCTGCTGTCTTGTCGTTTTGGATAAACGACTACATCGGATGAGTTTCTATACCTAAAGAAGATGCACTGTGTGTCACTGTCATTGGCGCTGCCAAAGTACAGTGACGATCAGCAAAGCGCTCCAGTGCCAGAACACTGTAACATGCACCTGGATCAGCACACATATGGACAAATAAAGCAGCTCTATCCCATAACATTTTATTGCCTGGAAGGGAAAACTGAATCGTAGAAAGATCAGAACGTCTATTCAGCAGGATATTTCCATCCGATAGGGACTGTAAATCTACACCTTTAGATAATGGCAAATGACAGCATCCGTCGTCGCTTCACAGTGGAAGAGATCAATCCGTTTCTGGATGTGAATTATACCAAGAACGCTACCGATGACGACATCTGCGTTGTGTCGGCTCATGACATGCGCTGCTTTAACGGCATCGACACCAGCCTGTGGGCGATTTATCATCGTGTTACATGTAAGAGCGACAGGTATTCTGTGATCAACAATCGCACCAGCGAGAACGACTTGAGATGCGCTCGAGACCACAAGTGACGACACATGTACCTTGTTCAGCGGACAGACAAATGTGGCGCAGTCACGCAAGTAAAAGTCATGTACAAGGTCTTTTAGCTTTGAAAAGACATAGTCAATCCTACTACACCGACGCCTGCACTGTACAATCCATAATGACGATGATGACGCTGACTGGAGGCTAGAGTGGGCGACCAGGGTTTGTATACTTGTAGTTAAAGTAGGCGGGGGCGTGTCAGAACCTTCGCGAGTGCGAGGAAACAAAGTTCTGAAGGTATGATAATGACTAACCACAACATCAATGAGCATTATTCACGAAGTGGTTACTATCAAGCAAGACATTCCAAGTGAGCGGTCCATATTCATACCCGAAGATTTGCCGTTGTTTCGGTGGATTCCGCATTTAAGCAAATTATGGTGGAGAATAATGCGATCGCTTAGTGGATATCTTGCATAGAAAAGGAAATGCTGAGCACAAAAACCTGCAAAGATAAAGCACAATTCGGGTACAGGCATAGAACGTCCACCCAAAATGCCCATGTTGGCAGAATTGTCTCCTGAGTGATGTTCATGCATAGTCAGTATGGGGAGATAAAGCGAAGATTAATGGGTACCATGACTGTTACGAGAACTGTGAACCAAGTTTCATCAAATCGATTACTAATTCCCATTACACACTACATCCTACGGGCAGCATACGAACCGATACCGCACTGTAAGTCCCAAATGCAGGGTAACCAGATGATCGCCATGGTCTTTCTCCTACTCGGACTGTTCGCACTCAAATGGGCGGATAGAGGCACTTCTCATATAGTCGAAGGGGGGAGAGCGATCACTTATAAAAAATAATAAGAGCGACCGAAGAGATAATACCAGATTAAATGATGATTAAATGGGATTTTATTCTCTCTTCTCGACTGTTATTCGCTTAGTTCATCAAGCTGAGCTGTATGTCCTGATCATAAATCTCGACCGCTGGGAAAATATCTTCTGCATCTGGTATGTTATTAAAGGCGACGCCACAGCTTCGTCCATTCACCTCAAAGCTAATTTGGTGGTGTTCTCTATCCCAAATAGCTGTTAGAGTTTGCCCTACTCGAAGAGCTGAAGCATAACTCCGTCCACCATCACCGTTTTGAGAATACAAACTGCCATTGTATGTATAGAAGTACCACCCACAGCGACTATAGTTTACGCTGGCGGCATTGAATAACTGACGCAGGGCAAAGCCGATCATCACGTTGGAGTTTGTGCCTGCCACATTGAGCCTGACACAGAACCTGGAACAAGTCGCCGAGCCGAGTACCGCGCTATTCCAGTTGTCCCCTCCCCTATCCTTTGAGACGGCGATATTATTTTCAGTCAGAGTCAGGTTCCCTCCGCAAAATTTCGGGTCCCATGTGAGTAGAGAATGCTCGGGAATGGGCAGATGGAAGTAGTCCAATGACTTCTTCAGGTTCTGGATTTGGTAAGACTGCAGTCCATCAAATGATAGCTCGCCGGTCCTCATGAAGTCGAGGATTCGATCGAAGTTCTTTGGATTGAGATCTATAAAGTAGACGCCTGACACAGAAGAAATTTCATTCCAACTTGGTGAGTACGGCAAACGGGATAGTAGAGTAATATTTGGCTTACCATCATCATCCGGCTGCCACTGTCCTGAAGCAAGCATTGCGTGAAAGTAGGTGCCTTCAAGCTTTAGCAGGGTCGCCTTCGTTGTGGCGAAAATCTTCCCTCCAACATCCAGCTTGATTCTATGCCCAGCTTTCTCGGCATTCTCCGCGATCCTGCTCTCCAAAGCCTGCCAAGCAGCTTCTTTTTGCTCGAGAAGTTTTAAGCGCTCATCGATCAACTCTGAGGTCTTGATCATCTCTTCCACAGCTTTAGAGTACCGCTCCTGAAGCGCCTTACTGTCATGAGTCGATAAGATATTCATTGAAATGATTTTTCAAGGTCACAGTTCTGTGCAATGAACAAGGGATAGAATTTCACTCTTTGTCTGCACCTTTCCACCACCCAGAGCTTTTGTCACAGCGCCGTTCCACTCCCAAACTCTCGGTTTGAAAACACCCTTACGGCGATACTTTGTGCTTATACTTGTGTGACAGTCCACCCAAGCAGACGGCGAAGCCACTATAGATTTGGGCGATGGGTGAAGGAACTGAAACGTGGAATATTCAGCAAAAAAGCTCCCCCAAAATCTCTCTAAAAAATGACTCTGGTAAAGCAGACCTTCACAGAAGAGCTACAATGAATTGTGGCTCTCTTGGGACTCCTTCAGGAAGAGAAAACCTTATGAATACGGGCATATAGAGTACTTAGGTTCCTGACGACCCCATCCTCAACATCTGGCCAAACTATCTTTAGAAAGTAGGTAGGAGGACAGCTTAAGTACATCTAAAAATAGAAATTTCAGCGAAGAATTGGCAGTGAGGTATAACGATATGTGTATCCCGTAACTGCCCGCAGTTATAGATTAAATGAAAACTGGAACGGACCGAGTTACGGGTAAGAGGGCCAGGCAGCGATGTGTGACAGTTAATGATGTGGATCTGCCATAGCTTATAGTATGATACAGAGCGTGCGTTTGAAGTGGCAGTGTTGTGTGTAATCCAGATCGAGTTTGAGGGCAATATGTCTCAAACATGCTTTCATGAAGCTCACTTCTGCACAATACTTTCTAAAGTGCGCGTCGAAGATATACGGACACGAAAAAAGTTTTTTTCGAATAACTTTTTTTAACAAGCAATCCGCAAGTCAAGGGAGCCAAAAACAGCCTAATTCTTAGGTTGGCCAAAATCCAAAAAATCCGCTATTCGTGCTCTACGAAAATGTGTGGCAGTTCGAAACAGATCCGTCCAAGAAAACTTGTTTCCCGTGATTATTATCCAAGTCGTAGCATCCAGAGAGGAGAACTGGTACGACAAAATTTGCATTTTCTGTCAGATGGTCATCGATTTTGCGATTCTCAAGGTCGTTCAGAACATAAAAAATACCACAATACCATTTTTGTCCAATGATATACTCTGTAGCACATAGTATGGAACTCAAGTGCTGAAGAGTGGCTTAAGACACCAACAGTATTGCACCAATAACTCGAAGATTGCCGCCAAATTACTTGGACGACAAACACTCTTGATAATATTAGAGCTCATTTTATTCAATATGGTTAGGGTAAATGACATATATGAAACGAATTATGAATCAAAAGAAATAAAAACGATGACCATCAAGCTAAAACAATGCCAAAATGGAAGCGAATACTCATCTTTGACTGCTAATTACTCGACAACCACTAGTTCGATTTGAACGCTGTTTGCTTTGTTCATCATTACAAATAAAAAACTATCCTATGCCAAAATATTATGTGATAAAAGGCAGTTGCGGATTTTTTGAGTTTAGGAAAACAACTGAAAACTGGCACCGTTGGCTCGCGGATTGCTTGTTAAGCGAAAATATAAAAAATGCGCCATATTCAAACATAAAGAAGGGAAAATTGCAAAAGACGATACAAATTGTTTTAAACATCTACCTTAGTATTTCTTACCAACACCGTGTTGTAAATTACGGAACCTCTAAAGAATTACAGCACTATCCTTTTTTAAGCCCCTTTTTTTAAACATTTTTTTAGATGGGCTAAAGTGTGACGCATGCTTGACCTCACACGCAAAGAACAAGCGTAGTGTCGGCATGTATCTGACCTTGCGTTCAAGATCAGACAACATTACATATCTTAAAGTCATTTCAATACATTAAGAGCAAAAATAGTCAGAAACACATAGTTGTATATAATACATGTGTAAAAGAAAGAAAGTAGAAAGATGATCGTAATCAGATTAGGAAAACATGCATTGAAAGGGAGCTTAGATGTAGTGCTAGCGAACTACGTTCTCCATCTAATTCACTTTCCATTTTGTCTTCAAGTTACCACCTCCGTCCACCAACGTCCTCCAAGTTATTTGTATTTTGGCCAATAATAACACGTCAATAACATTTTCGTCCAATAAAAATTCAATAAAAAGTAAACGTCACCAGTTGGCATGCGATCTGACGAACAGGACGAATAAAACAAGAACATGAGGACGAGGATAGTTTTAGTGCGTATTTGGCCAACTCTACATGTTTGCATGTTTCTAAAAGCACTAATCAATTTACCTTTGCCCACAAACACACTACAAGGACTTAGCTACTGACTACAACTTGGAGATAACAGAATGGAGAACGATCCCGCAATAAAAAAGTTGCTTAGATTGAACAAACCCGAACTGATCAAGAGCATAGAGAATCTATTGGAGCGTAAGCTGACCTCTGAAGAGAAAGACCTGAGAAAGCAGGATATCGCGTGTTTGGCTTACGGATTGGTCTCCGCTGGTCAGCGCCCAGACAGGTTGATCACTTCCTCTTCAACTAAGCAGAGCGAAAAAAATACGCAAGGTCGTAAACATGAAGATAAAGATGCTGTGGAGGAGTTGGAGCAGAGGATGGAAACCTTAAGCTTTGATGGTCAAGCCAGCATTGAGACCAAGACAAAAAGACAAGTTTGGCAGCAGGAAATTGACTTAAATGCTGACAAGTTAGTGCTCTATTGCACGGACCCAGAAACAAAACCTGAGGCGGAGATGCTCTGGAAAAAGATAACCAAGCAGGATGTGGTGCAAACATATGGGTTTCTGCAGAACCACAAGAATGAACAAGTTTATCAGCACTCTCGGGCAGCCAACGTTGTTGGCTCTACCTTAGATAAACGATTCTCATGGTTTAAAGCCTTAACGATCTGCTATATGAATGACCCTAAGACATTGAAAAAGAGGAATCGTGACTCACTGAGAAAGCTACTGACGTGTGCTGCTGCTGATTGTGAAAAGCCGGCAACAGTCGGTGGACATGTTGAACTTCGAGGAGACAAATGTACAAATTGGCACCATATTATTCCAATCTGTTCAAGTCACAACGGGAAGAATTACGATTATGACGGTCAAAAATGGGCTAATGAAGGCTATCCAATCAAAGTAGATACGTACTTTATACGAATCTCGAGACATCAGGACCATTAATTCTACGAAAAGATCGATTGCGGCAATGGCATTATGAGCACAGGACTACATCGCTTTCAATGGCCGGTCTGCTATCAGCCTGAAGGTAGAGGACTTCCACCGATGTGTAGGCTGTCTCGATAGTGCTATGAGTTTGGAGAATATGAAAAGGGAGTGATAAGGCTTTAGGCGACGAAGGTTCAAAGTAGATTAGGTGGTTGGTTCGTTTAGCTCCTTATTCGAATGGTACCGATAATGCATCCTGCTACATGTGAAAATGACAACGGAAAAAGCTGTTACCTTGTAACTTGTGCTGAACGATGCTGGTTACTCCAGAAGTTGTTGAAGAGCAGAGTTCTAAAGATTACTGCTTCAAAATGAAAAAGTAGATACAGGTGTTGTCCCCCCCTCTCTCACTACCTGGGCTGGAGAGGGATTAAAAGAGTCAGCACTTTTAACTTGAACCTGCACCGCGTCATATAAGTAGAGCAGAGTGTTTCTTGATAGAAAGACCCTAAAAAGATCAACGGGGAGTGCCTATAGCAGTTTAGACTCTGCAAGTAAAACAGAGGCTACTGAGGTGATGAAAAGGAAGCATATCACACTGTCAATGGCTTTCTTGGACTACTGGGCATATAGTGGTAGGGAACGATCGGCATTAAGAGGCACTGACCGCAGAGCAACAGCAATAGCACTACAATCTGGCAGCTATGTGTTATAGAATTAAATCTCATACACTTCTACCTTGTACTGCTTCGATTATAGGAAGTCAAGGATGAGCTTGTTGGCAACCATTTCGCTAACCATCTCACCAAACCTTTTAGCGAGAGTGTCTACTGCCGAGCAGGATGTTGCGATGTCAACAAAGTATTTGTCGAGCTTCTGGACGGAGCTCGCTGTGAAGAACTTCTCTCCTGTTGTTTGTGCCATCTGGAGTAAGAGGACGTCTGTCGATGCGCCAGCGTCGAAGCCGACTGTATAAACTTGCAGCTGCTGATGAGAAAACTTTTGAGCGATATTGCTCGTAGTCTGTACAGCAGAGATTTTGCCGCCGTCCATGCCATCCGTCATGAACACCAGCAGAGGAGTATGATCCGGTAACATTGCCAGCAGGGGCTCCGCCGTTTGCAAACCAGCGGTGAAGTTGGTTTCTCTCATTGGACTAACAGATGGTTAAGGTTTCTCAGAAACTCTCCTTGTCCTGCATGCACACGTCGCTCTATGACTAAACTCCACAATTGAAATGGCATCTTCCAGGGCCTGATCCAGCGTCCGACAACCCAATAAAGAGTTGTAGGCTTTTTTCAACGCTTCCCAGCTTGAACCAGCCATTGATTCAGATCTATCGAAGCAGAAGACGATGTGTACTTTCCAGATTCCTGCTGCAACCTCTGTGCATCAAAGAGGTCGATGGATTCCAACTTCACGTTCATGCTTTGGTCATTATAGAGCCGGCGCAAGTTGGACTCCATCTTCCTGGTACTCTGTTCACTGATTCGGCAAAACATCAATTGGATCTTCTTCTTCTTTACGGCACTGACAATTCTTGCCATTGTCAGTCTATTCGAGTGAGCTGAATAGTAGTAATGATCCTCATTTTCATCGTTACTGTTTTCTGAGCCATGAGCAGATGCGTCAGCCATCAACACGAGAAATTTCGCCTTGTCCCGCCAGTTATCCCACGAGATTGCGCAGTCCAGCCCTCCAAGTATATCTTCAGCTTTGTCACCTCCGCCTTCAGCATGAAGACCTCTGATCGCGTTTACAATTGTCTCATTGTGGCCACTGAAGCGAACCTCCCCGAAGGGGGCATTATCAGCAAAGTCTCGATAGGCCACGAGTCCCGTTCGAAGCTTGATATCAATGTTTGGGAAAGCTTCACGAATCTTAGGAATGATGTGGTTGATAATACCTTCGATTTGTGCCTTGATGACGTTGGTGAAGGGCCGCATGCTACCAGTGACATCGACACAAAAGCACAGATCCAGTGACATATAGTTGGGAGGTCCGGAGCCGTGAACGAGTTTCATCTCGCTGTCTTTCTGTAGATACTCCGCGAGGTTTGTGAATACAGCTTTTTGCTGCTGAAGAATCGTGCTGACATCCAAATGTCCATCGGAACTCACAACATCCACCTCACGCTGCAGAAGTTTGGTCCCTTCTCCGTCATCCGCTTCATCCTCTTCTAACTGGCAACTGTACGGTTCTCGCAGTGAGTCAGGAACGGCGGCAGGCATTAAGTTGCTAATTCAGTGCTTGTAGTATTGAGATACGAATGTATCGTTCTGACCGACGCTAATGCCCGTAACCTCTACCCCTGCCTCCTCTGATCGCACAAGGGCTTCCGTCATCCGCAGGCCGGATGTCCCATACCCATCCGAGATCACGAAAATTTTCTTGGGTCCTCTTGTATCCCCCTGGCTCAAAGGATCCACAGGAATATTAATGGCATTCGCGTCCAGCGTAGCGTAGTGATTGTCAAAGTTGAGGCTGCTCAGGAGACCACAGAGCACCGCAGGAGTCAGTGTATGATGAGAGGACTTGATGATGCAGGCCTTGTCTCCAAAGAATATCAATGAGAAGTTGTCCAATTGCAGCTACTCAAGTGCTCCTATGGGCGCGATTGTCGATGGCAAGACGGATACCTTAGTAGCTCTTGAAGACACCTACAAGCTTGAATTCCGCTATACAAACACTTCACCGTCTGACCCGCTCCAACCTACTGAGAAGGGTGTCGGCAAGAGATTCCCGGGCTGGCTCAAGTTCATTGCAGCCATCTTAGCTGCTAACATAACCAAGTCCCGAACAACCTTCTTTACCGAATACCAGCATCTTTGCCAGTGTAAGAAGACAGATCCTTCCAGTGACTGTTTAGAGACATGTACCTACAGCAAGCTCAAAGCTGAGCTCTCATCCATTAGAGTCCCAGTTGTAAAGTATAACAGTGGAAAATATGATATGGCCTTCTTATTGAACCCAATAGAGAAAAAGGTAGATAGAGTGCTTGTTCAGTCATCTGGTATCATAGAGCCATGTTGGTCTGTCTACGCACCTTCTATAAAGAAAAGTATCCTTTTTGTCTTTTTCGACGCATTTCGTTTCGGTGGAGACAGTCTTGAGGATTTCGCTAGAAGGAATGGCGTCACAGGAAAGAAATTACTCTACAACTATGACTATATCAAGCATCCAAGCCAATACCTCGAGATAGTCTTCCCAACAGGCATTTGGAGTGACCACGAAGCCAAAAACCGCAAGGTATGGGACAACCTCAAGAAGCTCAGTATGAAGGCATATACCGAGCTCTACTGCTACCAAGACGTTGATCTCCTCCGCCAGCCGGTCAAAGTCTATAGAGCTACTGTCTGCAAGGATACTGGTATGGAGACGTTGTCCTATGTCATTATTTCTCAACTGGCCGATAACATCTTTAAGAGGTCTTATTTCAAGACCACCCTGCACACGATACCAAACCAAAGGGTTTATGAACTCTTTAACCACTCCATCTATGATGGTATCTGCTCAGTTTTCAAACACCATGCAGAAGTCACACTCCATAAGAAAATCTTCGGCGTGGACGCGAATAGTCTTCATCCTTTCGCAATGAGTAGATCCCTGCTGGTCCTTGATAGCCATAACGACAGTAAGTGCAAGTTTGAGATCATAGACGATCCTACAGAATGCCGTACCTTCCAGACTAGACTCATCACGACAAGCAAGAATTCAAGGACCAAAGATCTAATATAGTCTCTGCTCTACGGTGATGCCAGGACCACCATCGAAGAACTAAACAACTACGAAGACGGCCTCCTTAGGTGTCTTATTGAATGCGATCTCTATTACATTGAGGAGCAAAATGAACGCCTCAAACACCTATCTGTTCTTACGGCCAGAGAAGTTCCGCCAGACAACCTGGGCGCCTTTAGCAATATAGTCAAAAGAGCTGCTAACAAGAATTCCAGGTCTTCACAGATGCTTCTTCTCACCTTGGATTCAAAGCATGACTACGTCATTCCAAGCTGTATGTTGCTCTATCTGCTCAACAACGACATGGTCTCTATCGCCAAGGTCAAGAAAGTCATCCCTATGAAGTTCGAGATGGTTTATGATCAATATGTCAACACTTACGCTTCTAAGCGTCAGCAAGCAGAAATGTCCATCTACGAAGCCATGAAAGCAAACAATAAAATACTCGTAACCGCAAGTGAGTCACAAAAGGCTTATTACAAGCTGATCTTGAACACTCTCTACGACAAGACAGTGCAGGATGAGACCAAGTACACCAAGGAGTTCATCGTCAACAACGCAAATGAATACCTGAAGAAGGACCAAGGTAAGCGGCTTGTGGACGTAAAACAGCTTTCGAAAGACTCTTTGCTGGTAAGCTGCCATACTACCACCAAAGTGAAAACACCCAGATACCTGGGAATGGAAATACTCTAGACTTCCAAGCTCTTAATGTATGACTTCATCTATAACTGCCTATGGAAGACATACTCCCCAAAAGAGCTAGATCTCTTATACATTGACACTGATGGTGTCTACTTCAAGGTCCACACGCCACCATACGATGGCTTTCTCCAAAAATTCCTTCAGGACCTAAGAGACCGCTTCTTTGCTGCTAAACGTGATGACATCCCAGGCAAGTTCAAGCTGGAAGCCGATCTGCAAGAAATGATCTGCTTGGTCCCCAAATTGCGATTTATGCTCTCTGCCGACAATAGCGCTGCGACTATCACGGCCAAAGGTGTCTGTAATGCAGCGCTCAAGCTCAACTACGAGCAATTTAGGCACACCTTGGACGAGCTTAGCCAGCTAGCAGTAGAGAACATGACCTTCAAGAAGTAGTACACCAAAGATGACAATGGTGGCGTCTACATACAAACGAAGCATGAACGCAATACGCTGCCAATGTTAGATCGGAAGTCTGTACGCCTTTCAACCAACGAGCCAGTCCCTCAAGGCTACTATAAACCCTGCAACCATCAATGCAACCCCCCAATCTGATTTCCCCCAAGTGCCTCTTGTCTTCTACGCCATTTGCTCTCGCACGGGCCCCAAACTACAGATGCTCTTCCATCAATCCAATGACATCACCTACTATACACACTCTGATTGCTCATCATCACCCACCTGCATCATCTATGCGCAACCTACTGAGACCTCAAACTCTAGATCCACGAAAGCAAGTTTCTACATCCACACCTCACAGCAATGCGCCTCCCAATGCGCAGATCGCTTCATCACTACTCATCTTGAATTATCAGCAACGAAAGAGCTAATTGCGCAAACATGCTCACATTTTACCTGTGATCATAACTATGGCGGCTTAAGGCACATTGGAGCTTATGACGAGCAACTCCAGCTCACAAAGATGTGGTAAAACTGGGGCAACAGGATCTGTTTTCGTTGCTTGCAACATGGTACCACGCTTCAACTATCAGATCTCAGAGCCTTAGCTCCCAAAGATGCCTTCATTGCCAATATCCCGCAAATCTTCAGCACCCACAAAGAGTTCAGCCCCATAAGTTATGGTAGTAAATGGAACCTCGAGCACATTATTCCAGTCAGCAGTTTATGGTCAGCACCTTCCACAGCAACCATCGAACAGATCGCCTCGGTCGACAAGCTAGAGATCATATCCATTGAAGAAAACAACAAACTGGGAGATGGTCAGAGAAAGAAAGAACCCCAAATGAAGCTTCAAACCCTCCTCAATCTTCAGCGCTAGACGACACCGCTGCAAAGATTGCTCCTCCAACAAAGATCGCTTTCAGATAGAAATTTCTTTTTTCTTTTCTCCTTCCAAGCAATCCAACTCCCACATCAGCTCACATTATTTAGAAACCATATCAACGTTGACAATTTTTACCGCCATCCAGCCCCGCTCACCCACAACACTTTCTTTAATCTCTCTCAGCAAGTCCTTTAATCAGCAAACAAAACCCGGAATCCGAGTCTCAGCAACTGGGCCATTGTGCACACAATTTTGCTATCGACCTGTGTCATCAAACCCACACATCATTTCATCCTTTTCTCCGTATGCCTTTGGAACCGCAAACTCAGCCTTGCAAGCACACTTCGAACGCGGCAATATTGCGCACTCCTATTTGCTTACCCCCATATGATGGCATTGGGGACTACACCGCTGGAGCTCTTTGGAGTTCGAGTTCGTCACACTGGACGTGATTGACCTCCTAAACTACGAGTAGTAACGATAGCCATTAGCAATATACTCTTCTAAAAAAACATCTATCGGCATGATGTCTAGAAACATATCCAGTCTTTTGGGTCTGATGGACATGGGAATTGTCTTTTGGTATGCGTCTGCCAGCATTGCCTCTATGATAGAGCTCATCGGTTGTCTTATATGTATTTTTTCATGGTGTGTTTGAGTATCAGACTACAATCGCAGTGTTAAGAACTGTTCGATTCATGTCGCATTATAAAATCGTTGCAATGTATAGAAGTCTAAAATCTAAGATTAAGGTTAAATAGAATTCCTTCATCATCATCAAAATCGTCGCAATGTGGTGGTAGTCGAGGGGTAATGCATCATTTTGGCCACTTTATCCAATTACCCATCACCTTCAGTCAGAATTGACAAATGAGTGTTGGTCTTTTAATTTATCATTATTAAAAATGTGCGTGGAACATGGACCTGCAGGCGGATAGATTGAAATTGCAGTGCTATCTTCATTCTCAAATTTGAGTCCAAGTGTGCGAAACATCCTTACTTCCCATCCTATCATCATGGTAGCATCACCTACAACACTTATGGAACTGAATGTGCGTCAGGCCATCATTGCCATTATCAGCAAGCCACGCTGGTGGATCAAGTGGAAGAACGCGGCGATTCGCTCCAAATGGCTCAAAGAAATCCAATACGGATACCTCCTACAGACGTTCAGTGAAACATACACCAAATGGATATCAATTCATACATACAGTTATGAAGACGAAGACGATGATGAAACCGTACAATACTACGCAGAGAAGGATGAAGACCCCGCTCGCATCCTTGCAGCGGATCCATCACCCGAGAAGGACGCACGTGCCGCCGCGTGGCTGGCTAGCCCATTTCCAGAATCACCGAAGTATTGGGGATACGATTCCAACGAGGAAGAATCATTCACTGAACGAGTTTCCAGACAAGGGGCGTACACCGAAATCAAGTGGATTCTTAATCATGCGATGCTCCGCCAAAAACTCAAGCAAATACCTTATTCGGAGTGGACGCATGCGCCTGGCACCGCCGCAGCGGATGCATTCTCGGCAGCAATTTTGTCTTCTGATCCAGCACTGATCAAATACGCGGCAAAGTGGGTGGTGGCCTTACTTGATCACGACCTCCAAAACGATCCAATTCCGGAACTGCTACCTGGATATACATTTAGCGACGAACAGCTTGCCATTTTGTGTTTTCACGGTAAGAAAATAGGGGAGGAAATAGCTGCAGTGGAAGCGTATATCATCACCGCTATCAACATGATTCTTGAGCGCGAGAAGGTGAATATGGCGAATGAAGGAGCCGAATCCGATCGCATTGTGATTACATCCGGTGGGATCCACGGCGTCTACATCAGTGATAACCTCATTGACAATATTCTTCACAACAAATTCGTTCAAGAGATCGCGGTACTCGAAAACGTACCGGAAGACCAAAAGGATTGGCATCCGAAGTCCGGCAAAAAAGTACTTGATGTCATTCATCCTTCACTGTACTGCTACGTGCGTGGCAAAACGATGAGGCTGACTACTCCGATTGATCCACAAGCATACCAGACCCCAGCTGAGCACATGAATCATATCATGTTCTCTCCAGTTCCCAAGAAGTTATTTTATGATCACAATTGTTGGAACGAGTACCAGTGGATTCCCAGCGATATTCACGTCAATGAAGATGGCAAAGCCCGCATCTTGTCCTACATCAACAACCTTCATCCCGAACACCATGGAGCAATGTATGACTCCATTGGCGAAATTTTCAGCAGATTTGTGCCGCTTTTTGAACGAACCCTCTCCTGTAAAAAGTTTGCATTCCCTAAACCAACATTTAACACTCCTCACTCCTATGAGTACGAATGCAAACGCCCGTCTGTCCCAAAAACGGTGGAAATACCAGAACATCCGCCAATCACGGTGTCCCTCAAGTCAAAAACGCTACAGGTCATTGTAAAAGTCGCGGAAATTATTCTCACTCCAGAGAAACCACACTACAAAGGTGGTAGTTGGCATATCGAAGGCACCGAGCGAGAAAAGATCGTTGCCACGGGGATTTACTATTTTGGCTGCGACAATATCAAGGATTCATGTCTTTCCTTCCGCAGCGACGTGGGCCAACGTATCGACTATGAACAAGGTGACCATCTTGGAGTCGCCAACATGTATGGTCTCTTTAACAACAAACCACCGGTGCAAGTGCAGGGGTCGATCACGACCACCTTTGAAGGTCGCTGCCTTGCGTTTCCCAATTTTTTGCAACATAAAGTCGAGCCATTCACGCTTGACGATCCAACTAAACCAGGTGTACGTAAGATCTTAGCGTTTTTCCTTGTGGACCCAAGTGTCAAGATTTTATCAACCGCCATCATTCCTCCACAGCAAGAAGACTGGTATGCCACAGTGCAGGAGCCAATGCTGAAAAAATTGTGCTCGGTAGATAGTGTCCAACAAGAGATAATGGATATGGCTCGCGTTGGGATGACGTTGCATGAAGCCAAGAAACATCGTCTCGGTCTGATGAAGGAACGTACCGCTGATGTCGAGGTGGATCCAGAGCGCTATTTTAGTTTGTGCGAGCATTAGACTTGGATGAGTGGGAAAGAAATGAAGGCAATGGTTTGATATGATGCTCACCAATGAATTGACTTGGGGTTTTAAATCAATCAGGTTGCTTAATACCAGAACAGTTGGATGGCGAACAATAACTCCTTCCTTAGTCCCAATACTCACATGTACCCCATCAACTGATACTGTAATGTGCACACACTTGGATCTTTGAAACACGAGCCCAGAATTAAAGACAATTCGAGCATGAGCTGCCACATTGAGAGTGATATTTCTAGAATTAGTATGGGGAAAAAGTGTCATGTCAGGAGACTGGTTAGGATGTTCTGGGTGTCGTGGCGGTTATAGTGATGGAAGAATATTGGTCATCCCTTGCTTATTGGGTTTTGCTTGGCATGTATTAGCACACAATACAGGTGTCAAAAAAATATTTTTCGTAATGCCTATACATGCTATACATCGTCCGTGCATATGTATACTTGCATTCGCCGAAACGAACGCACTCGATGAGAACAATGAAAAGCTGTTCAATTCTTCGACGGAGAATGTTGTTTGCATATAGCAAGTTGTCAGTGCGAATACGCTGGCAAGGTGTCAGGCGCATCCATATCACAACTACCTGGTTTATAGCTCTTAACGTGCGTGGCCATCTGCGCGATGGTGCATGTGGTGCAGCAGCATGAAGCGCAACAATCGGCGCAGCAGTTGCCAGGGATGAGGAATCGACGACGAACTTGCGATCGTATATACCAGACACCGCACAAAAACGGAAACCCGGCAAATATCCCCAGGAAGAAAAGCATCCCACCCATGAAGCACGAGCATAATCCAAGTCGCGCGGAAATTTGACCCAACGAGACGCACGGACAGCAGAAGGACATACAGAAGTTCGGTACGCAATGCTGAAAGCAGCCGCAGAAGCCAGCGTCCCAGGAGCCGACGCGGATGTCAACACCGTTCCCACCATGTTGGCCATTCGTTGGTGCGTCCTTGTCGATCTGAACAGCGTAGTGCGCGGGTTGTTCACCTTCGAATGGTGTGGACATGTTGTAGATTGATTACTTCTTGTAAAGGAGTGTATGAAGGAAGAATGAAGAATGCTACACTTGAGTAGGCGAAGACAAATAACCAAGTGAGAAGCGTAGAAGGATCCATTCATTTCTTCTTTCGTGCCTGATGTTGGGGGATATAACAGATGCATTCATGAAGGGAGATGGGTTATCAGTGGATAACATGATTTCTCAGTAAGACAACCAATCGTCAGCGAAGAGATGGACCTAGATACTCAGCCAACTTGAGGAGGACTGTATCTACTGTACCCAACAACGACGAAAGCAAAATATTGTGAGGAGCTATGGTCATTCATGCTTTTTCGTTCAATTGAGTTACGATGGAGCAAATTCCAGTGTTGCTCCCTTTCTCACACGCGTTGTCTTGTCCACCTGTAGCGAAGGGTTGAACCCCCCAAGCGACGGCGGGAAGATAGAAAAATGGGAAAATAAAAAAAATATACCAAATAATCAAAAAATAAAAAAAATGCACCAAATAATTGAAAAATAAAAAGTATATACCAGGCATGTATATTATACGATCAAATATGCACAATATCCGGTTTCAAACAGCGTCATACTTTTATGGATGTTCGTTGCAGTATTTATCAGCTTTCACGATGATCCAGTGAAATCAGGTCGCTTTATGTACTCAATGGTCGCTGAATCAATCTCCACAAAGATCGTTGGCATACAAAAACCATTGTAACAAGCTATTGAGATCATGGAAAAGCATCAAACCAGAGGATGTGGAATGTGCAATCAAGTGGATTATAATCGTAGGACCTGGCGTAGCACGGTCACTCGATTGCACAATGCTTCATTGCTATTAYGTTGTGCCTATTGCTTAGAGGTTTTTCATCCAAGACTGAGTTTTCCTCGCTAAAAATACAGAAAAAAGTACTGCAATGCTGATGGACACAATGAACATACGCTTTCATTGTGTTTAACTATGCCTTGTATTAGTTGCATTGAGCTACGTGGTGCTGAAATCATTTGCTGTTTGAAACCGGATATTGTGCACATTTGGTCGTATAGTATACATGCCTGGTATATATTTTTTATTTTTCAATTATTTGGTGCATTTTTTTTATTTTCCCTAGAAAAATCCACCCAATTGTATGCTATTTTAGCCCAGAAAGCCAAGAAAATTGTATCCATACGTGCGTCTAAATCAACCCATTATGATAAAATGAAGAAAAAAGAACAAGGCAAAGAATTTTGTCTTTCATCTCTGCTATCTACCTCCATAGCTTCAAACACCATCCAGACCATAAATTATTGCCCGACTGCGTGATGGGGAACCAAAAAAGTCGAGATTTGATGGTCGCTGCCGATGCTGGCAATCTCAAAGCCGTCGAGAAGCTCATTTATCGCGGCGCGTCTGCTAACGTGAAAGATCCAGCATCAGGTAAGACGGCATTGCATCGGGCCGCCAAGAATGGCCACGCGCAAGTAGTATCGTTATTGCTGAGAACACGTATCCCCGTGGACAATACTGATCATAATGGCGATACGGCGTTGCACTTGGCGGCGGCGGCTGGATGTAACCACACCGTCCAGACGCTGCTCAATCGTGGTGCATCAGCGAGAAAAATTAACAACACAGGCAGTACGCCGCTACATATCGCTGCATGGACAGGAGATACCAGTGTAATTGATTTACTACTCAAGGCTGGAGCGCCAGTGGATGCCAAAGACGGCAACAACTCGACAGCGTTGCATTACGCTACTGCATCTCGAAGGAGTGAAAGTGTAAAGATGCTAATAACGCGAGGCGCGTCGCTGACCGAGCGCAACGGTACGGGAAAGACCGCCTATGACATCGCTGTTGAAAACGGGTTTAGTGAAGTGATGGATCTGTTGAATGAGAGAAGGAAATATGACAATTACAATCACATGTATAGTCACAACTCGGCACCCCGAGTTTCAGAATACATCAATAGCTCACATGCCCTTTTTCCGTCATCCAACAACCAAAGAAGCCATTCCGTTCGATATGGAGAGCCGAGAAACTCGATGAAAAGTTCAGCATTCCGGCTTACTCGGAGTGATGGGCATCTCGGTGTGCGATCACAGATCTTGGATGCATACTCGAGTGTTCAGTCCGCAAATTCAAATCAACTTACATTGAGTCAACAAACTGCGAGTACACTGAGCATCGATTCATCCACTGCGTTCTCCAGACGCTTAGATGATGAGGTATATCTTTGAAATTTCTTCCTAGACGCAGTTATGGTGTCGGCTTCTGACATCATACTTTGTTATCTAATAATTAGGATAATTCGGCTTTCTCTCTCCCAAGCCCACGTGATTATCGACCACTACAAGCACCACCACAACCTCCGCTTTATTCCCCAGAAGTCGTCGGAAGTTCATCCGTTCACACACTCGAGTATGTCACGGTGCAAGGCACCAGCCGCACAGTCCCAAATGTTCTGAAATCGCTGCATGATCTGATTCAAACAATGCTCGAATCTGAATCCATGTGTGCCCATCTCTACGATCGGTTTATGGCGACCTATTCTCAGTTCCACCATATCGACACCAACGCCGATGCCGTTAATCAATTCATTGGGCTGGTCGCGCGTTTTTATGCTTTCTTGCAGCTGCATAGTAATAACAACAAACGCATTATTCGTCTGATTCAGCGCGAAAGAGTCGCCAATGGTGTGGACAACCTTCATAGTGAAATGGATTCATTACAATTACTACTGGATTTGGATATACTGCCTGGTTTGCAACGGCCAAGTGGGCAACGTGAGCGTGACAGACACGCGCAGTTTGCAGCGTTTGAGCAGTTTTTTGCCAACGGCTTAGCCACACTTGATCATGAATTTAAGACCGACGACTCGCAGGTTGAAGCGCTCACGCTGTTACGGTTTGAAATGACGAAGAACCGTGGGTGCCACACCGCTATCCAATTGCAACTCATGTGCAAAATAGAGGAGCAGATTAGTGCACTTTCACGTCAATTGGTGGTCCCCAAAGCGAAGAAGTGGTTCATCCCATACTATCACGTTGTCTGTGACCCCCAACCGTTCAATAGAGGCGGTTTTGGCGCCGTCTTTCACGGCAAATGGTCCAACGCCGAGGTGGTCGTCAAGCAGTTGCTCATCACGGACAGTCAAACTCACGAGGCATTCCTGAAGGAAGTGAAAATCTGGCATCAATTGAGCCATCCTCATGTCGTAAAACTCTATGGTGCCTGCCACGTTGGGAAGCTCCTCTTCGTTTGTGAGTTTGCCGCAAACGGCACGTTGCCGCAATTCTTGAATCGTCCAAATAATAAGCACCTTATGTGGCACAAAATTTACGAAATCGCACTTGGGTTGCAATACCTTCATGCACAGAATGTCATTCACGGTGATCTGAAAGGAAACAACATGTTAGTCAGTCAGGATGGTACCGCTAAACTGACTGATTTTGGGCTGAGCCATATCACAGCAAGTTCCGTGTCCATCAAACCGCAAGCGGGTAATGGGGCTTCACAGTGGAAGGCACCTGAGATTTTGAAAGGGGAAAGTGGCATCTCCATGGAATCCGACATCTTTTCGTTTGCTATGTGCATCGTTGAGGTGGCCAGCGGGGATTCTCCATATGGTTCACAATATCCAGACGTGATGATTCGTCGGCATGTGAAAAATGGTGGGCTTCCCAATCAACCGAAGGTATGTAATGATCAACAATGGGCGTTGGTGCGGCGCATGTGCAATTATAACCCATCGGAGAGACTTAGGATCGCAGAAGTGGTTGATACTTTAGCGATGTTTAAGAATGGATGACTAGAAGCAGGTATATGTGTGGTCTAAGGTGAAGCTAGCAATCACTGAATACTGTGGAGCTTCTCGCCATGGAACCAAGCAGCAGAAAATATTCAAAATGAAACGCGCTACATTTGCCACGAAACGGAAAGCAGCATCCTAGTCCGAGGTCTTTTTTTCGCATTTCTCTCTGCTACTTGTGATAATCTGGTAACGTGTCTACTGGTGGATCAAAGTTGCATTCTCCCGGCTTATGACTCTTGACTGCGTTGCCATTGCTGAATCACTGACGAAATGTAGCAGCAGGATATATAATAATTATCGCAACAGCTACCGGGGATGAGAAACTACTTCTGGACCTCTGACCGGAACTACCATACACCAAAGCAAGACAGAATAAAAAAAAATCAACACGCTAGTCTCGTACGCAGGCAATCCCAGACGAGTAGCGATTTGTACCAATGAAATACATGAACAGCAGCACGCCATGTAACATTTAGGCACGTGAGAATCAGCAGAAGGAGATTTCCCATCTGCCAACACGGATGTCTGCAATCTGAGGTTCTATAAGTGGGACAAATTTACTTTCGATTTTCACCGCATAATGAATAGGGATTTCACTTTCCATCGCAGAAGGCACATTATCACATTACTTGTGAAAGTAAGGAGACAAATGGAAGATGAGAAACGCGTTTGTAAGATCCAAGCACTAGATTCAGTCTGTGGTTTATCCGTGCTGGTGGAAAAAGCAGTCTATTGAATGGGTTGATAGGAATCACTATTAGAGTACTATAACCACACAACAATTCATCCCTTTATCATGATAGCACACAAAAGAAAGCAGAAATTATTGGTGGCTGTAACGAAGAGCAAGGACATTGAACCAATGCAGGAACCAGCGTAGTGAAAGAAAGCCAAATTTGCATTCTAAATTATTGACAGCACACCAGCTACCAATTCTAATAAAGAGAAAGCTATTCTGTGTGCAATTTCCTCTTTTGACTCTCCGTCTTGGAGTGATCGATGACCATCTTCTCATCATAGCGATTATCCATACGGGGAAAGCGATCATAAAAAACGCTGTCATCGAAGTTTAGTGATAAAAAGTCATCCATAAAGCTCGTATCAAATTCATCAGTGACGCCACCAGATCAGATGTAGGAAGCAGTTATACAATACCCACACTTCGTCATATCGTCAGCTGCCCATGGGTGAGTCCCAACACGATGCACACTATAGTAAAAATATAGCAGAATTTATCGCCTTGCAAATGATTAAACTGATTTTCACCCACTTCGGTTGACGTCTCAAAATTCAGTCCACCCGTGATAATCACTATCAAAGCATCGTCTGGAATGCGCGCAAGCTCGAACCAGCACTGGCCCGGTTCATAGACTAATGCCTTATATTTCAGAGCACTGAAATCGATGATACTATTGAATTTGGCCACTAGTCTACCACATACTGACTCCATGAAACCACCATGTACGAAACAATAGACTGCGAAATTTGCAAACTCGAACAGGGCGAAGACCCCGCTACGATAGGGCACCATCGTATCGCTCCAGGATAGCGATGGCCTTGTCCACAGTTCAGGCATGACCGTCACATTGTAGAGAAACTCTGACGAGTGCTCGACTTCATTGTAGACTGGCGGCTCAGTCGTGGCTTCTTCCCCTATTTCTTCTTTGACCATATAAACTGCAATATTAGCAGCAGTCAAAGCCGTTGATGTGTGCTTTAATATCGAATGCGTAACATAAGAACACCATGTCGTCATGACGGCAGTGCTGCAAGTGATACATGCAAACCAGAATGAGAATCTGCTCGTTGATGTCGATACTGGCTGCCGAGAAGAGCAGTCGCGATTTATCGGAGGGCAATATCGCTGTTTCGCGCAACATGTCCGCACAAGCGTTCGTCCCTAGCGGTGCGTTACCGGTCTAATCGTAGAATGTTGTCCATGCTGACCAGAGATCGACATATTCTTCAAGTTCGGATTCGAAGCAGGAACTGTAGAATGCATCTTGTTTGCACATTCTCACAAAGCTACGTGCTATTATATAATGCCCAACAAAACTAAACTGTTAGCAACAAGAATCATTTGAATGAGAGACAGTGTACATTACATGAACATTCAACATCCGTATTCCAAGTTACATAACATGGGTTATCTTCACCCAAAGCTCCGTTGAGGATGTAGTCTTTCACATTTAGAAGTGTTAAGTGCATGATCCGCTTGGCAAAGTACATATTGCAACTGGATTCGTAGATGAACCCACTGGCTTTCTCTCCATTAAGTTTGTCAACCAAATATTCCATGCTTTTTGCGGCACTGACAACAGAAAATACTGCGGTTTGGTTGCCGATCTGGAACAGAATGTCCTCTATGCAACTCAGATACTCAACGAAGCGGAGCTTCACACCGTCCCGGCTGCCTGGTACTCGAGAAAATTGCTTTTTTCCATACTGTGATGATCCATAGTGCATATACTGACGGTACCAAAGGGCAGATCATAGAACTTGGTCATATTGGCTTCTACTAGATACAATTACAAGATCAAATCATCTTGAAATCATGAGAAAATCAGAACGAAAAGAGAGACGATTTGACTTACTATTGATCGAGGAAACCCCAGAATCTCCCTGTAGGAACTGTGCCGCTTGGATTACTTGCCTTTGATCGCTGCATTCTTCGATAGTTGTCGTGTGAAGAGATCGATAGCTTTGTTATTCTCACAATTGCCATCGTAGTAGAGCAGGACTTGCACTTGAAGTCATCCCCAACAAATGCACGTGTGGAGTAACTCCATGAATACCATTCATTTCTCGCGAGCTTCTTACTCGAATAGACATCCAAAAGAACTCACACCTTGCACAGCATTTGAGAATTAGATACACCTGATTCCAATCAGGACACGAACCAAATTTCAGTGAGTACTAAGCATGTACATCGCACATTCAAGGAGATAATGTTGGAGGTATAACTTCCACTATCAAACCAAAAACATATCTAAAGAAATTCTTTTTTTGAATTAAATGATCAAACTGCTCATCATTTGCTAGAAGTGTAACAAATAGGTTAGCTCTATGATGCATTGATGTGCTGAGGAGCTCATTTCGCTACTTCCTTCCTCCTCATTACCACATCCAGCGAAAATCCTTACCATATCCAGTGAAAAAGATAAGCAATCCAAACATCATACGCATTATTACCAAGGATATCGAGAATGCTACCATAGGATTTACGTCCTGGCAGCAGGGTGACATTTTCGGTGCCCTTTGTAATGACTTTTGTATTGTTCGGATTGAATTGGGGACTTTAGTATGCTTGCGAGAATGCGTTAGGTCGATTGTGATAGAATTGCCAACTAGAGTTACGCTAGAAACAAAATCATAGAACCATATACAAGCAAATCGTTGTAAACTCACACTAGAGACTATCGTCTGTGCTTTCGTCAATCGACTCGACATATACTACGATGTACCATGTATGCTGTGTGAAATGGGTAAAAGCCTAGTCTTGAGAGCGTTTGTGGTGATGGTGATGAAGATGCCCGCTCTTCTTTTCTTTCTTTTGCTTCTTCGTGGTCGTCGCGGTCTCACTCACTTTTTGAAAATACTCGGACATGGATCCGTCAAAGAGATCGGTAAGTCCAGGAATAATCATTTGATAGGCAGCGGACGCATTAAAGTCGACCCCAGGTAGTTCATCTAGGCAGCTCGTATCTACATCGACGACACTGCCACCTACCGCCACAAACGATGCGATGATCCGATAGCCACATTGTGTTGTATCGTCGCCCGTGGTGGGGCTGATGCCGGTACAGTGTGTGCCATAATCAAAGTTGATCATTATCTTCTCGCCTTCAATGTTCTCGTATTCACGTTCGCCACCTGTGCTAACTGTAGCAAAGTCCATTTTGCCATTGATGATCATCGCACTCGCACCTTCTGGCACTGTCACGAATGTATGCCAGTACTCATCTGGTTCATATACGAACGGTCCCGCTTTAAGCGTATTCACATCGGTGCCGTTGAGCAGTTCCAAGATATTTGTGCATGCAGGATCCTCAAAAGCGTTGGTGAGGAAGCAGTAGTACAAGTAGTCTGGCGACATATCGACCGTGAAGATGCCTTCCTTGTACCAATCCATCTCGTCAGCCCATGAAGGTGATGGAACGGTCCACATCTCTGAAGCTTTGATAATGCCAGCAAGCAGCGGCGACATTCCTTCAATGACGTTGTATGCAGCTGGTTCTGAGTCTGTTGTGATATCTAGTGATGGGTCTGCTGTCACCTCTTCTACTTCAGACGTCGACGAGCTTCCTGATGATGTTTCAACTGGAGCTGGGAGGTTAAATACCAGACGCAAGAAGGTGACATCATCATCACTACAGCGATTGAGGCGGTAGAAAACGGCGGGAACAACCACGCGGTTGCTGACATCTCCTACCACGTTGGCGAGTCCAGACCGAATCCCATCGGATGGTTTGGTCTGGGTTTCTAGAAACATATCAGCACATGCGTTCTCACCAATCGAATAGTTATCCAGAGTGTCGTATTGAGCAAGCCAAGCGTCCCAGAGTCCATCGTAATTTGTCAACTCTGCTTCAAATTTGGAGCTACAAAGTTCATCTTCTTCACAGGCGGCAGTCAGCGCTTGTCCAGGAGGAGTCCGATCGGGATTGGTGGTAGTAAACGACGGATTGTCTTCAGGTACAACACCATCGAGGATGTAGCCTTTCACATTGGGTGGCGCCAAGTGCATGATTCGCTCGGTGAAGTACGTGCCATAACTACAGCCATAAATGAACACATCTTCGTCATCGCCGTTGATCTCTTGCACGAGATACGTCATGTCTTTGGCGGCGCTGGTGACAGAAAACGCAGCCGTTTGGTTGTCGATCTGGAAGAGCACGTCCTTAATACAATTGGGGATTTCGTCTGTACCCATATATACACCGTCAGGCCCCCCCTGGGCAAAGGCCTGGGATGCTTTGCACTCCAAGAAACTGCTTCTGCCAGTGCCACGATGATCCATCGTGTAGAAACTGACCTCTCCACCGAGCAAACCGTAGATCGTGAGCATATGCATCTCCACTATAATGTCAACGTTAGAACAACAGTGAGTACATATTAGGAGGGAATAATAAAAGTGAACAACTTACTTGCAGAAGAAGAGTAGCCTGGTCCACCTTGCAGCATCCAGAGTGACCGCGGTCGGTCATAAGATGTCTCAGTCGTGTTCGCCAATAGTCGTCGCACAAAGATGCTGATAGTTTTCTCGCTCTCACAGATGCCTTCGTAGCAGAGCGGCACGTCTACTTCGGCACATTCAAAAGGACGAGAGGCTTTAGGTTCACCAGCGCCAATCGTGGACACACCACATGGGAACCATCCGTTCAATTGTAGCTGCTCGCCGTTGGCGATCACTGCGGCGGACGTCAGTGTCAAGAAGAGAAGCGATGGCACGCGCATGCTGTCTGGTAGTGGTGTCTGGAGACTGGATCAGAAGCCGGCAAAAGTGATAATGAGGAGTAGCTTGGGTGAGATGGTGAGGACGAAATCACTCATCTCATTTACAAGGTAATATGGGCGTTGCATAGCAAAAAGTGTAGCCACACTATTGTACAAAATATTTTGAGCTATGGTAGATTTTATTTACTAAATTATAGTATTTTAGCGACTGAGAGTCACAAAATTATATGGGTTAACCTGTACCTATGTGTAGGTTACACTACCGTCCAGTACATTTTGTCCAAGACACAATAATATAACAAATCAGGTTAGCCAGGTTAGGTAACAGTGGACATAGCCCCGCTAACAACCTACTCTCTCTGGTCGCGTTTGGCTAACCACTTCGTCTCTCAAAATTTCTTTATAATGAGGTTTTTTTTGGCTCTCGATTAAGTATCGCCTGTCGCCCAGTTCACATACACTCTTTCTTTCACAGAGAAAGAAGAAAGAGAAACGACGAGAAGAAGACCGTGAGAATGGCAGAGTCTGGCAAAGCGCGGGAGGTGAAGGTGGTACTGTTAGGCGACACTGGTGTGGGCAAGTCATCGCTAGTGCTGCGGTTTGTGACCAATAATTTCCGTCCATACTCGGAGTCCACGATCGGCGCGTCCTTCATGTCCAAGATGATCGTCGTCAATGATACTCCCATCAAGTACCAGATCTGGGATACCGCTGGCCAGGAAAAAGTATGCCTATCTTTCGGAATTGAGGGATTTGATTGCTGGCGATGGATGACTTAAAGGCACTTTTTTTCTATGTATAGTATCATAGTCTGGCGCCAATGTACTACCGAGGCGCTGCGGCGGCGATTGTGGTCTACGATATCACAAGAAAGGTGGGGGTTTAAACTGGATATATGGGAGAGTTTACAAAAAGGGTACAATGACTGATGTTTAAAATGCTGCAGCAATCATTGACAACACTGAAGAACTGGGTGAAGGAACTAAAGCAGCTTGGACCAGATAATATTGTCATTGCCATTGCCGGCAACAAGAGCGATTTGGAAGAAAAACGAGTCAGTTTGCTATGTATTTACATTAGTTGTGAAGTGGATGGAGTTGCTCACTTAGAATGCGCTATTATTTGTTGGTCTTGCACAATGTAGGAAGTACCAGCTTCGCAAGCACGCGCATATGCAGAAGAAATTGGTGCATTGTTTATCGAAACCAGTGCAAAAGAAGATACGAACGTGTCGGATCTGTTTATTCAAATCAGCCAGGCATTGCCCACAGCGTCTACCGAAAGCAATGCGTTGCCAGAAATTGTGGATCCATACGGTGGTGGCAAGAAGAAGAGCTCGGGATGCTGCTAAGCTGGAAGTGAGTAGGGAATGTTGCAAATGTTGATTCCTGTCATACCTGAATCAGCGAAAAGCTACGAAAGAAAACAACAACAGCAATCACGCGCTCCTGAATTTGTTTTGTTATAGGTATGAGCATCAATATTTTGCAATGAACATAACCAGAAACAATCAGCAACTACCAACGACGTAGGTGATCCCTTGCCACTTCGTAACATCATTACTTCTTTATATTGTGCGCGCAGATTTGATAGTAGTTCGTCTGATCAAGTCGATAGAAGTGTTCTTTTTCGATTGAATTTGGCTTCATGTCACTACCAATCTCGCAATTGTCGTTTGATCTCACGCTCATCATCTCGCTTGCGGTTATCGACTTTTCCCCGCTTGTAGCATTGTACAAGAATGAGTTTGATCCATCCAGTGTTCCCAACCTCAATACGCGACGGAATCTAGCAACCAAGAACAAGTGGACGACAACATGAGCGAGGAACGACGAAACGAACATAGACGCCAACGTCAAATACGCATGATGGACAGCACAACAACTCGTACCAAGAGAGCATTGGGTTGTTGTGCAAATGCCTCGATTTTCTTCAGCTCAGACCGATGCGCCAACAGTTTCCGCACGCGTGTAGGTTCCGGTCGTCCAATGAGTCCATGTCTCCATACTGTCAAGCATACAATGCACGCACATCATTATCATCTTTCAGGCGCACAATTCGCATCTTCTGAAACTCTCTACTTCACCTACTTGGTATATGGAGTTGATGGATAAATAATTCATTTTTATAAAACTCGCCAAAGGCTGCTGACAGGTCTGCATTGCATGCACGAAGCGATTTTACCTCGGAAGGCTGCAGCACAATCCCAAGATCCCATTCTTTCTCCACTTCGTAGACTTTCGCTTTCACTTTTCGCAGGAAGCCATGGTTCCGACAGAGCACTTTAATGGGAAAATTTCGTAGTCCACGGGTCAACTGAAAGCACCATGCACGGTCACTCACTGGAGAATCACCATATGCACTTGAAATAGCGCTTGATGGGAAATGAGAAGGCCGCAGATGATGAAGACGCAGTGACGGCGCGAACTGCCGCCGCAGGAGCTCCATTGCTTCTGTCGTTCTGCACGATTATTGCATCGGTTTAGAGAGGTTCGTCTTATGTAAGTATTATGTATCCCAATTCTAGTGGATTATTATGTAAATTCATTATAAGTAAAGTCTATTTATCTATTTTGAATGTAAATACTTGTATATCTACGGAATTTTTCATTTTTGAGTATTTTATCAATACATATTACTTCATTAAGTGTCGAGGTAAGTTGTGTCCTATATCCACTGGGTAAGGGCAACGTGTTGAGATCGGCAACGATGGCGGTGGACGAAGAGGAAGAAGCGAAGGCATACGAGGGACTTCTACTGAATGAAGATGATTTATCCCACCTGCCGGAAGCATCACAGGTCTCACAAAAGCAAATCATTGCTTCCCAGGCGGAAACGATCGGGAAATTGACTCGTGAGGTCGAGAAGGCGAAGCAATACAAGTCGCTGACGAAAGAGAAATTGAAGGAAGCAGCAACGCGGTTGCGCGAATACCGACTGCGAGTGGAGGCGCTGATGATAGAAGTAGATGAATTGAAGAAACAGAAGCAGCAGGTAGAGCGAAAACAACTGGAACCGGTGGATAATACCAGTAATCGTGGCCGCGGACGAGGAAGAGGACGGGGACGAGGTGGTCGAAGTATTGCTGATGTAGTTGGTGGAGATGCGATAGCAAAGGTGGAAACCATGTCAGCTGGCGTGCAAACAGTGTCTCTGCAATTGATAAACAGTTCAACTCAAACAATGAATACGATGAAGACGGAAACAAAGCCTGTGACTGTTACCAGCAGCTCTCAGACTGTACTGAGTGGTGCTGTGCAACGTGTGATGGCTGGGAAGGCCTGTGGTGTACAAACTGACCCAGTGTTTTTTAGACCAGTTGTGGAGAAGAAGTCCTTGTCGCCATTAAAACCAGATGGAACGTCAAAGAAGCGGCAGCGGTCGTTCGACAGTGGAACCCATGCAGAGCCTCCACTGCCATCTGGATTACTTCAAGCACCTGCTGACAAGTCACAATATATGCAGGCTCATGTAGATGATAATGATGCTATTCATTCTATGCAGATGAACTCCAATACAGAGAGTACGAGTGCTGATGGAGCCAACATTGCAGAGCGTCTAAGCAAGAGCAATGACAATGAATCACAAATTGTGGGATCATTAATGGATTTTGCAGATACAGTGAGTGCTGCGATCGATGCTGAACTAGCCTTTAGTGATGATGATGACTACATTGGCGGTGATAACACGGTCGGAAGTGCAGAACTTCCGCCAATTACGTCTATTCAACGATCTTTGGATGCATCGACGATACCATCAGTGCTTGATGCAGCTATTAGCATGGAGATTGATCGAGAACTGGAAATGAGCGATACTGATGACAATGATGCAGAGGAGAACCAGGGAATAGAACTGGCGGAACCTAAGGCTAATCTTTCCGATGTACAGCAAGAGAAATATGTCTGGGCGGTGAGTTCGGCTATAGATGCGGAACTGGCGAGTAGTAGTTCCAATGAAGAAACAGAGCAAACACCTATGGCTGATGCTCCGACAAACAAACGTGAAGTGACTATATGTGCAGTAAGTGAAGCAATAGATGCGGAACTGGCGAGTAGTTCCGATGAAGAGAGAAATATAACACAGGAGCCATGCAATCCCGTTGAACAGCAAGCAGTTACTGTGTATGCAATAAATGAAGCTATTGACGCAGAACTAGCAAGTAGCTCCGATGAAGAGGCCGATAAGATAGTAGAACAACCTCTAAAAGTTGCACAGGAGCATGAAAATGAAGTAAAAGATGCGCGAAATTTGAAGAATGATCATAGCAGCCCGGTAGACGATCACGAGCAAGGCAGCCGCAACCCAGTCATCTCCAGCAGCAGCAGTAGTAGTAGTGATAGCAGTACTGACGATGAGAGCTACGCTGGATCGAATGATATTGGCATGGATGACATCGCAAATGAGATTGAACTTGAACTTGCAACTGACAAAAATGAAGAAGTCAAATACACGCACTCTGCTGCCGGAGTAAACATAGATGGTAGTCACATACCAAATTCGATAAAGCGAGCTGATCCGGAGATAGTGGAAACTATGAAGACTGCAATAGTCAATATCAAAGAACCAGTTCTACAGGTAATGGTGACTGATGCAGTCCATGACAAAACCGCTATCAAGGAAGAGGTGTTGGCATCATCTGAATCACAGCATGCTCATTCTGACGTAAATACGGGAACTTTGTTGCACACTCTAGCCACGCAACCATGCGAGGATCAAACAGTTCCAATGGAGCCCGATCTAACATCGCGGAAGCGTAGTTTATCTCTTGATCATTCGAATATTACAACAGAGACGGACACTGTAGTTAAAAAGCCGAAATTCTCTGATGAAGAGTTCATGAACATAGGTACTGGAATGAATTCCAATGAGCGGAATGAAGACAAACCCAGTGAAGTGAATCCAGAGGCAAACCGTGTGACATCTGAAAATCACCAAGAGCAGGCCCAACGTTCACGAGATCCACTAGAGAAAACGCTCTCAGTCTTCAAATATATGGTAGCGCGGCAAGAAAATGAGAAAAAGGATCAAGTATACATCATCCGAGCAATCACTGAGTTGGTAAAATCCAGTGCAACACATATTGTATCCAGACCGGATCACGTGGTAAGTAACGACGCTGCAAGTAATATTCTCCTATCTACTTGTAACGACTGTACTGATCTTTTCTAATCATATATTTGACTGTAGACTAAGTTATGCCACATTGTTGCCAATTCGTTCAGAAAACAGGAAATTTGTCCACAAGCAATGGTTGACGGTGCATTACGCGTATTCCAAACGCCACGTACTAGACGAATTGCTGAGAAGAAGTTCATGGGATTAAGCAGTCTTTGTCAAGAAGTATTATTAAAGCTGGTAGCCTTGACTGGAGAATTGGCGAAGATTGATGTGGACGCAGTAGGATTCTCAAGTTCAACAAGCATGCGTCAGCTGGACGAATGTCTAAGTACATTGCGAAATAAGCTCATCATGGATCAAATTACTTCAGCATTGCCAGCATTAGCTTTCGCTTCAGAACAGGGAAGTCAAGCAAATACTCAGCAGCAGTTGGCTCAAATTCGTGGATGGAATCAAATGATTGCGCATGATACTGCCTTCCTTGCCCAAGTTTGTGCGCTTCATACACGTATCTGCTACGCAATTGGCCAGATAAGGCGTTCTCAAGTTCTGTTATTTGATCTACTCATTAGCAATCCCGACATTAAGGGACTGTTTTTTGCAAGGCTGATGGTTGAAATTGCACCCCAAATTTTGAGGGTTGAATTTGATACCCAATGTCGAGAGCGGCGTATGTTAATGAAGAAGACGATGCATCATGTACTGATTGTTATTGCGGCTGGTGCGATGAGGAAGCAAAAGCTGATCCAGCACGAATCCAGTTTGACACTTCTCCATCGAATCGGTGAGTTGATTGATTTACCCACCATGATTGATGTTGATGGAGATGATAAGAACTATCAACAACGATATGTCGACGATCTGTGGAACGTATTTACCAGACATTGTAGTACAACAGCGGATCCAAATTCAGCGTCTTCGTGCAATGAATGTTTTGAAATCCGTAAAAGCTTCGAATTACTAGCCAGGGTATACAATGCGGAGTTTGTTGCTGAATCATTCAATACCGGACTGTTTAATGATCTTTTGGAAAGACCTATCATGAACAGAGCTGAAGTGATAAAGGTGGTTGGAGTTATTGCAAGATCGATCAGTAAAGTGGGTGATATTTACGCGCGAAACTACGTAGTTCAGGTCATGGAATGGTTTACGAATCTTCTATCACGCGCTGTAAGAGGAGAACAGATGGATGATATACTTCAGGTCGAATACGCGTGTGAGTGTGTGAAACTCGTGTTGATGTCCACAATTGAGGCGGATGAGCGCCGGAAATTACTGAGCAAAGTACTAGACTGGTTCCAACATCAGTCACAGGAGAGACTGTTGTTGCTTCCAGCATCGTTTTTGCGGCAATTACGACTGGCTGTGATAGCGACACGGCCGTTCGTTCCTCTCTCTAACAAACCTACTTAGTAGATGTGCTGTGGCTGACGTTGAGCAATAAAGCAAATTTCAGGATGGAGGTATGCATGCTAGTTCTTTGATGATGGGTGGATTCAGATGGCCTTATCCTTGCTGGACCATCCTTTGACGTCAGGTTGATATCTATGACAACCAAGCTGTCAACATACGATAATGGAATCCCTGGGGAAGGATGTGAAAATGGCACCATGATATACGTTACGATCATATATGTGGACGATCTGGCAAAATTAAAATCAGCATGTTGAAGAATGGTGAGGACCTGATAAATGGATATACCTGTTCAGCATCCAACCGGTGTTGCACTGAAGTCGATAACGTGCTGTTTTGTTAAGAACTGCCATTGCTCAGTCTGAGGGCCAAAAATAGCGGTGGTACGGTTTGATGACTCTCCTCTATATGATTAGAGATCCTGATAAGATCGGCAGGACGAGAAAAGCCCAAACGCAATACCAACTTTGGAAACTTCAATTCTTGTCATCTATTTTTGGAAACCAACAGGTGCGTTCATCGTGGTCTTGGCAGTGTTGAGCCAATGGAACATACCTGATCTGTAACTTTTGTGCTGTCAATAGAATTAGCTCCTCGTCTCTTCCATTCTTGGCAAGTCTCACTTTGAATTCGATCTGGTAGGACAAACAAAGTCCATCAAGCAGAAAGAGCAAGTACACAAAGTCAAACAAGAAGCGGTAACTGCACTCCAAAGAACTACTAGAATGGCGGATACGTTGCGTCGAGGAAACCTTCACATTCAAACGGATTTTTCCAATGTGAACCATAATGGCGCGCGCAATTCGGGTGCGAGTGTTGGTGCGATCATGGATACGAATAGTCCGTTTGGATTTATAGGGAAGGCGACCAAGCTGATCTCGGACAAATTAACCGGGGTGAGTACACCTACGAGTGATAAGATCGACGTGCTCGCTCCACCAACGGAAGCATGGGGTACAACGATCCGCAGGGAGCCATTCCAGGACATGGACATGCTAGAAAGCGGCCATGCACGTGAATACATCGCTGAAGAATGTCTAAGCCCAACACAATCCAAATCTTGGACGTACAGCACCGTCGAGCGGATCAACAAAAATCAGTACAAGATGTATTGGAACAACGACCAATTCCTACTGAGTGCCAAGCAAATCGGCGGTACGTTTTACATCTCGCAGTACGAAAACTTCCCCGACTGCAGTGATACGGAGGAGCCTACCGGTCACTATTGTGCGGTGCTGCGCAAGGTCAATGACCACAATTTCAAGCTCTACAACTGCGGATGCGAAGGGTGTGACATGAGTAGCAGTACGTTTACATGCAATAACATCCACGAAGACGCCTCAACCATCACAGAAGGTGCCGACCGCCAATTGCTGGCCGACATCTCGCATTTTACAAAAGCAGCGGGCTGTGTTGGATCGGAGATGCGCTGCTTTTCGATTGTGATTCCCGCTGTGATGGAAGATCGACGGTCGCGCGTGATCTGGTGTCCACGTGTCAGTCGTGCTGTGACACCCTCGTGTGGCACACCTCGTGGTGTCGCTCAAACAGAGCTCTTCACATCTCCGTCACCACGCAATTCTCGTCAGAACAGGTTTACGTTTGAGACCCCAACGACTGACCGTGTCAAAATCGGCAGCAAATTGCCTGTATGGTGTCCTGAGGTGAATTCACTGATGCTGAAGTTCCACGGTGGTCGTATTCGTGAAGCCTCAGCAAAGAATTTCATGTTGATGATCGAGGATGAACCGGTGCTCTCTGGTGGACGAACCGCTTCGTTTGAGTCAACCAGCACGGTGCCAGTGGCGGATTCAACAAACAGCAACCGCGTGTTGATGCAGTTTGGCAAGTTTTCCAGGTCCAAGTTCGCATTGGATTTCCGTTATCCACTGGCGCCAATTCAAGCGTTCGCCATTGGCTTATCGTCCTGTGCCTGGAACGTGAAACCTACGACTTCCTAATAATGAGGTAAGACAAGGACGAACAGCCAGCAAGTAAATGCGATTTTTAGCTATCGAGAATGGAGATATAGCATACAGAGTCGAATGAGAAGGAAAGGCAGAGAGAGAAGAGATCACTTATCTAAAGAACACAATCCAAAATGGAAGACACACTATACTAAATAATTGATTGCGATTTGTAATCAGATACTCAGCAAGTAATGAACATCATCCATTACCTTGGAACTCTCTGGGTTAATTACTTTATATTTTCGTAATGACTGGCTGAAGAGAATTAAACTTAGTTCTTGCATTCATTTTTATTAAGGTAAGGATTACGCCAATGTGATCTGCTCCCAACATCCTTCAGCTCAGGACGTAAACATTCGCAATCATTCGCAGCTAATAGCACGATCAAACAACCGACTACCATGTACATGACCAGACATGTCCGTTCATTCATTTTGAGCTACCTGTTTACAACATAAACTTCAGCCAATAATTAAAAAGCACTAAAGCAGTAATGGGTCAGGCCGAGAGCAAGAGACTCTTTCTAGCAGCCGAGGCTGGCGACGTCGAGCGTGTCAAGCGAATGGTCAAACGGAGACGATCTGTCGTGTATAAGGAAAACGAAATGGGCGAGACGGCATTTCTCGTGGCAGTCGTGCAGGGCCATGTGGCTGTGGTGGAGGCGCTCCTCGATGGAGGTGCAGCAATTGATAAAAAAGATTTGGATGGACTGACGGCGTTGCAACTGGCTGTTAGGCGAGGAGATACACCGATGGTGAAGAAATTGATCCACAAAGGAGCGAATGTACAGGCCGAAACGATGTGGGGCAAGACGGCGTTGCATTTCGCGGCTGAGAATGGGTACGCAGATGTGCTTTGTCTGTTGCTGAGTGCAGGGAGTTTGATCAATAAGAAAGACAAGAACAATCAAACAGCATTGCTCTTGGCCGCAGAGCAGGGTCATGCCGTCATTGTCAGGATACTGATCGAGCAGGGTGCGTCCGTTCATGAGGAGAACAAATGGGGCAAGACTGCGTTGGATTTAGCCGCGAGGAGAAGCAATGCTGATGTTGTGCATCTGCTACGGAATGCGAGATTAAGTGCAGGATCATTTAGGCAGTAGGATAGCAAAGGATGAATTATTGCGATAGGAAGCTATTTCAACGGTAACGAAGATATAACTATTTTGACTGTACGTAATTACAGCACGAACAATTGGGTTTATGTAAGTCATCAGTTGCGCGATCTTCCTGCGCGTTAGGGCTGCTCCATTGGTATACTGTAGTTGATTGGCGCGCTTAGCGAATGTACTTCAACATGATGCCGACAAACTCGATTCTAACCTCTTTTCGATCGCTAATATTACTACATACCGCCACAGCATAGCCTCAATAGATAGCTGTTAAGAGCTTTTTCAACGATTCATATTTTATTAGCAGACAGGGATCGTCCAAGATGCCACGAACGGTTATCCTTCGAGGCGAGGGTTTGTACAAAGAATTTCTCACTAGAGCTATTTGCGTTGGTCTCATTCACTTTCCTTTTGAATTTCCCCTTTAAACTCTTAAATCAATCCAAAGGAACAGACCAAACCAGAGCTGGAAGAGAAAGTTGCAGTAGAAACCTCCAAACAGCAGCAGCAATCCAATGCTAAGAAAACTCTTAGACGATGCAATTCTTTATGCATTAGAATAACCGATGTTACCCTGGAACCAACCTAGTGCATCTGGTTAAAATGGCCTCTATTGCTTATGAGTCCTGCACCTGGCTGCCATTTCTTTCGGCTGCATTGCACAGATCGCACCACATTCTCTATTTTTCGGTGATCCGACTTGCACCCAATTGGATATTTCATTTCAACCAAGCAATCAAAAAAATAGTATACATAAATCCGGATAAGTAGGTAAGTACACATCATCACATGAGCAAAATCAGTTGTAAAAAAATCAAAATGTTTTATACAATGAAAAATTACTTTATCGGTTATCGTAAATAGTCTGTGATAACAATTAGTCTCACCTCATTGCTGGCACAGCGCGTAAGAATATTTTTTACGATTTCTTACCAAACGATTGGTGATGGCAGAAGAGATTTAGAACCGAAAGGAACACCATTCACATTCATGAAGAAGATCAGCATTGGTGTGAGTAAAAATCTAGCGCTGTTTTTGTATCCGATCCTAAGTTGATACGAGAGCTGCAGTCTGTTGATTGAGCAACAGTTTGTTATGCGAATGACTTGATGTGGTTGCCGTAAAGAAAAAAGACCCGATGATCGCCAATTTATCTCTAGAATTACACTGATCTCTTGATGTCACTTATCCAGTTGAGGGTTTTTGCTGTGTATGTGTGCGTTTTTTTCTCTTTATGAGTGCATGTGGATCTATAAAGGAAGAAGACAGTGGAGAATGATGAAATCCTAGCTTTTCTCTTTAGGAAGTGCCGTCTGATTATGTTGAACATTATGACGTCAAACAAGCTGTTTCGGTTCTCATTATTGTGAGGATCGCCTGAAATTCCACAGATTTGTCTTCCTGTAGATAGATACTTGCATGTGATAATGTTGTAATCAACGTCCAATTTGAGGGAAATGAAAGCTTGGGAATGTTTTAATTCTGTTGCATTTTACGACTGAATGCTCTCGTGAATGTATCCATAGTATCGATTGTGTCTGTCTTGCGGTTGGGACCCAATCGCAAGTATATATCTAGCTACAGTCTCGTCGACAAAAGGCACAGAATAGATGTTAATATGCTGGTCGAGAATGCTCATATTCGTGCATTGTTGACCGATCTTTCTGCTGGGACCCTAAAATAGATGGCATGTTTGTCACAGCTTTCGTTGAATTTGGAGACTACATGATCGCATGTCGGTTTGAAGATATTCCTGACTTGAAATAAAAAAGTGTATATGCAGAGCAATAGCAATGTGAAGCGTATCTATGGTGCAGATCAGATTATTGATGCGTTCTTAGTATCATGAATAGATGCTACAAGTGTGCTTCCGTTCACCTGTCTAATGTTTGTCATTCCTGCTCTTGCTCTCCTCTGGACAAACACCAATAGTTAACAAGAGTCCAGATCATACGTAAGAAGAAAATGGTGAAACGCAGTGGTTTCCTTCTCTGTTCGTTAATAGTGGCAGCGTCCTCCTCAATCCAGAGCGTTGGTGCTGCCAGTGAAGATCCATTCCGTCGAGCGTATCGCATCCTCGGCTTTCCAGTCAAGACAGATAAGACCGACAACAAAGTCACTACACCTACTTCAACACCAGCGACGACAGCCGCCACTGTCACGAACGTTAATAGCTCACAAACTGAGGATGATGAGGATGATGCCTCCATGTCTGACACTGTACATTCTGGTGCCATTGATATCGACTTGCCAATCAATGATACTGACGGCAGCAGCACGTTTACACCAGCTCCATCCACTCCAATCACCAATCTGACCATCATAGTGATTCCTGACGATGTGTCATCCGCTGATATCTATATTCCTGGCAATGTGCATGCTGTACCGATAAGCAACGGATCAACAAGTTCGTCTAATGATCGTGACTCGAGTTCTTCCGCTAGCTATACTAATAGTGCCAATTCCAAAGGTGGATTTGGGAGCGATGATTCCTGGAACATGTTTACCATCCCTGAGGACGTGGATCACGACGTGTGGGGTAATGCCATCGGTCCCTTTGGGCAATGTGGTGGGATAAAATACGCTGGTAATGAGACGTGCATTGAGCAATGGGTCTGTGTGGACCTAGGTGAAGCCTATTCGCAATGTTTACCGCAATATTCGATTCAGACGAACAGTTCCACTTCCGGCAGCTTGTCTAATCCTATTATCATCGATGTGGTTGTGCCAACCTTCAATGACACCAACTTCAGTATTAGCAGTTCCGATTCAAGCTTTGGCGGTGATGATGCAGGATCGGTTGGTGACAGCCGAGCATCAGTTTCAGGCAAATCAGGCTCTGACATCCGTAGTAGCATTCGCTCTAGTTCCAGTTCTAGGTCCACCAGCTACTCTTCAAGCAGGAACATCTCCGACTCAACTGCGAAGAATGGCCAAACATCATCCACTTCCTCTGCCACAAGCACATCGGAAAGTACCTCAAGCTCAACGGCAGGCAGATCGTACTTGCGCATACAGTCAAGCGCAAGCTCTAAATCCAGTGATGCGAATGCTGACGACGATCATAATACGTCATTAGCATCTTCAACGCAGTTTGCACAAGTACCGGCATGGCTACAGTGCGGTGGCACAGGGCTCGATTATCTTCAGTATGTCTCTGAATACCCTACTGAAGACTCGCAAGTCAAACTCGAATGTGTATACGGCTATCAATGCGACGTGATCAACACTTGGTTCTACCAGTGCGTTCCCGTGCATGACCTATATTATGTGCCATTGTGGTACCAATGTGGGGGAGGATATCACCAGGGTGCGACGCAATGCATCCCCGGGGCTACGTGCAAATACTTTAATCCATGGTATTCGCAGTGTGTGCCCGAATAATTAATTAATTGCATGCAGCCTTTGAATGAACCATCATGTATCTTTTTGAGGTTGCCTTTTCTTATGTTGTTGTGTACTTTCGTGCTGCAACACAATCCGATACACGCAACGTAGCGACGACTTTCTGCGACTATTCCAGCCATATCCAACGAAGAGAAGGATGCTCCATTTATTCAAGTTCCCCGTGAAGGTCGCTAACGTGAGCAGCGGAACAGCAACTGGGACGAGAACGTTGCTCGCGCTGCTTGCGACTACGGAGCGACCACTTGGCTGGCATGCAGATCGCTCATTGGAATCTCTTTGCTGTTTTGATGAAGTGATGGTGTATTTCCATGGCTTTCCCGACATGGCTGTTCATCCAACGAAAATGGAATTTGCGTCGCGAATGCCCCAGAAACTGGCAGAGGCATGGCTCCAAGCAGCACCATTATCATCACAGCGAGAGCAAAAACGCAGCGTAGCGTTCGTGACGTTCAACTTTGGTGGAATTCCTGGCTCGGACGAGGAGCTATGTTTTACGGAGAAAACAATTTCCAAAGAAGTTGAGGATGCAATCGCCGTTTCCCAGTTCATCAAGCAGCACCTCCTTCGATCGCAAACACGAGGAGGAAGAGTGCATCTTGTTGGACTCTCCACAGGCGCAATCATTGCGAGTCTGCTACGCGTCAAGATGGATGCTGTTTACGACACCGTCGCTGTGATTGCTGGCTTATTAGATTTGCAAAGAGGTATCTCGTATGATTTCTCACCAACACAACTTGAGCAATTTGCACGAGATGGTGCATGCTGGAAGGAGTTTTACCTACCCGACGATTGTCCACTACCAAAAAATGTAGATCTATCGTTCGATGGAGAGCACATTGCGGATGTGACTAAGCAAGACGAAGTTCCCAAGAAACTCTATATACGACTCAACAAGCGATACATAGACGAGTGCCAAGATGGATCGCTTGACATTGCGGCTAGTGTAGCATCACCAACGATGACGACTCTACCTCCGTTGCTGGTGATTCATGGGGATGCCGATCAAAACGTACCCTTTGCTGATGGGAAAGAACTTTTCGAGACTGCAAATGAGCCCAAGACTTTTGTGGAGATCAGCAAAGCTAACCACCTGTTAACGAATTCGAAACATCTGAAGAGAGCACTGAAGGCAATTTTAGCGCATTGTTGCATGCATGGAGGGGATGCACGTGCGTGATGATGGGTAAAAAAAATGGAGAGATCCACATGGTGAGCCAGCAATCCACTCGTCGCCAGATTCATTGGCCTTTCTCTGCTTTGTAGAGCAAACCGAGGGATTATTCTAAAATGTGAATCTCCCTTGCCTCTGAAATATATAAGTTTTAGTATATATTACGAGCGTTTTATTTTGGCAAGCAAAAAATAGTATGATGATGTTTGCACATACAGTAAATAGTTATACAGGTACATGGGTTTTGAGAGGTTTTGTATCCAGAGAGGCTCTTTATCCATCCAACAGCACAGATTAGAATATCCATGGGATTCCATCATCATCACCCGACAAGACCAAGTCACCGCGTCGATTTTTCTCCTTTGGGATGCTCAGTGAGTTGTCATTCTTCTCGTCTGCACTTCCTATGCCCAATCATCATCCGTTAAACGAAACGAAAAAAGCGAAACGAAAAAAATGCTTATCCGGATAAACTAACGTTATATCCGGATATTCGATATACAAAGCAGCGACATTTGCACCTTTCACTCCAAGCAGAAAAATATATTAACCGTCAAAGGTGAATGGTGCTTGGTGTTACAAGAGGGTGTATTTATTTATAGAGGTACCTATGGCTCCTGCTGCAACGTTGAGTAAACAGTTAATCGTGATGGGGAAAGAGAGGATATCAAGTTTAAAGGGTTTTGTCAAGTAGACATGTGTTAGACATGGGGGTTTTTAAGCCGCTGACGTTTATAGCCCATTCACTTCGTCATTTTCATTCTTTCCATCGCCAACACAAGCCAAGCAAAGCAACCAGAGAAACAAACCAAAGCTAAGATGCCAAAAAAAGTTTGTCTAGTTGGTTCGGGTAACTGGGGATCCGCCATCGCGCGTATCATCGGCGAGAACACCCAAAAACTCTCGGATATCTTTGAGCGCGATATCAATATGTGGGTCTTTGAGGAGCAGATCAACGGCCGCAACCTCACCGAAATCATCAACACCGAGCATGAAAACGTCAAGTACCTCCCAGGATACAAGCTCCCGAATAACATCATTGCTGTGCCCGACTTGCTCGATGCCGTGCGTGGAGCCGATATCCTCATTTTCTGTGTGCCGCACCAGTTCTTGGGTCGCATGTTGGTCTCGATCAAGGAGCAAGGGCTCAAGTCGGATGCCGTGGCGGTGTCATTGATCAAGGGTATCGATTTCGATGACCATGGTGTCGTGTTGATCTCTAATATTATTCGCCGTGCATTGGACATCGACTGCAGTGTGTTGATGGGTGCGAACGTCGCGAATGAAGTCGCTGCGGGTGATTTCTGTGAATCCACGCTCGGCTGCGCTGATTTGCGTAACGGTGCCTTGTTGCGTGAGCTATTTAACGCGCCAACGTTCCGTGTGGATGTGGCGTTAGACCCACACGGTGTAGAGATGTGTGGTGCATTGAAGAATGTGGTTGCGCTCGGTGCTGGTTTCTGTGATGGCCTCAACTACGGTGGCAACACTAAAGCCGCTATTATCCGTATCGGCCTAGTCGAAATGAAGAAATTCTGCTTCAAGTACTTTGATGGTGTGAAGGAAGATACTTTTTTCGAAAGTTGCGGTATCGCCGATTTGATCACGACATGCTTCGGTGGACGCAACCGCAAATGTGCCGAAGCGTTTGTGCGCACGGGCAAGTCCTGGGAAGAACTTGAGAATGAAATGCTGAACGGCCAGAAGCTGCAGGGTACGCTTACTGCAAAGGAAGTGTACTCGATTCTCAAGAGCCACAACAGCGAAGAGCAGTTCCCATTGTTCACCGCCATTTACAAGATCGCGTTCGAAGGTGCGGATCCCAAGACTGTCACGCAATTGCAATATGTGTAAGTGCTCACTCAACAAAGAAAGAGAGAGAGACAGTCAGTATTATATTAAACACGATAAACAGCGGGAGGTAGAAAAAATATAATAGAAAAGCGTGATGATAGAATGTCCATTTTTCTTCTATCTTAGACAAATATATAGAGGAAAGAGAAAAGATTGAGTTCTAATTGATGATAATTGGGTCTTCAGAGTTCATTTCGCGGACGTCCCGTAAGCGCGTGATGAAATTGTAGAGCGGTGCGTTCTTTTTCAAATTCGTGACATGGGTCTCATGCGATTTCAACATCTCCACAAACCCTTCATTAGCGTTTTGCATGCATTGTGTGAGCGACTCGTAGTATTCTTCCTCGTAGACGCCGCGAGAGAGCAGCCGCTGCACAGGTGACTTCCTCAGTCGATCTAAGAATCCAAACCAGTCGGCCATGTCGTTCGCCGAGATTCGCAATTGTGTGTCTTCATCGGAGTTGACTTTCCCGCCATCAAGCCAAACCGTGAGGCAATAGCGTTCGACCTTGGACGGCAGCACGCGATGCAACATCCAGTCACTCATAAAGATCACCATGCGGTCCATTTTCGGTGCGACAGTCACGGGTGGCTGTAGGAATGGAAGCAATTGCACTTCACCACCATCACCAGGTTGCCACGCGTCATTCAGGTACAATAAACATGTCAATTTCCGCTTATTTGGCTTCCCAGGATTATCGTAATGGCACGGAAAACACCCTCCATTGCCGGCATTGCGCTGGAGCTTCAATGTTCGACCAGAGGTGCTGAATTGCAAGTCATATTCAGGAAAATAGCCCGACAGAATCTCCAGCAATGCTGTCGAGAAGAAAAGTGCATCCAGTTCCGGGACTTTCTGTCGGATCTGCGCATCATGGAGATCGACTTCGTAGATATTGGGCTTGACGAACTGAAACACTTGTGATGATGGTTTGCCAGCCTGTTGTGTCAACGCGAACTGCGTCTTGTTGGGTGTAAAGTACTGGTTTCCATGCAGCCACTTCATCTCATCCAAGAGCGCATTCGCCCAGCCATGGCCAAAGCACTCGTCAATCACCACGTATCCATGTTCTCGTAAGAATGTACACTTTTCTTGTGTAATTTTCGCACGTAATCGCGCATTATCGCGCTGAAAAGGTTCACTGTAGCTCCCCGGGAACGAACTCTTCTTATCCGCCATTTGTTTCTAGCAGTGATGGATGAAAATGACGCACGGAATCAGATGCATCGTAATAATCAGAATCAGTTGCATCAGGTTATTGGTATCAGATAGATAGGGTATCCTCAGAGTCAGATACAGAAACTTGCAGTTCGAGGAGCTCCATGTCCGCATTTTCAGCAACGACACCATGACGACAAGCGGGAATACCAAGGGACCGTCACCTGTGGCGCGTATGCGAGCGATTGTGGCGCATATATCCGCAGATAAGCCTCTGGATACGTATACAGAACATATAGAGCCTTCCACTGTCGCTAACCAGCAAAAATTGTCGGTCCTAAGTTCGGAAACGCGCTGGAACGGCTGGGGGTACATTGACACGAAACTCTTCGTCAATGCCAATAAAACGATCGAGATCAGTGGTGAACGGTATGCTGAAGTCTTTCACGCATCTAAAGATCGTACATTACCACTACTACTCTCTTGGGCAGAGAAAACGATTGGATTGGATGCCAATCGCAAGAGTTTGCCAACAATCACGGATGTATCGCAATTAAAGATTTTAAACGCACCTGCAGATGGAGAAGCATTGGAAGCACTAGAGAGTTTTTTACATGTCTTGCAGGAATGTTGTGGGTTGAAAACGAGTACGACGGTGGAAGACCGTGTCCGTCACAGTCATGGCCAAACTTGTGAAGAAATTTACCAGTTACGGTACATGAACGAGATCGATCGTCTCCCTGATGCAGTCGTGTGGCCGCAATCGCATGCACAGGTGGAGTCTCTTGTGAAAGAAGCAACGAAGCGAAGTGCAACAATCTGCCTGATCCCCCATGGAGGTGGCACCAAGTAAGTCTGGTTATAGGTTTGTCTTGCTGATAATGTATAGTCTGATTTACGTGTTGTCCGATCTGATTTCGCTTTTATCAGTGTCTCCAATGCTCTGGAATGTAATCCAAACGAGAAGCGCGCGATTGTTTCTGTGGATATGCGCGACATGAACCGAATTCTCCATGTTGATAAAGAAAACATGACAGTTCGTGTGGAAGCTGGCATCACGGGACTGGATCTGCACGAACGACTCAAGAACAAAGGCCTCACACTCGGACATGAACCTGATTCATGGGAGTTCTCAACCCTAGGCGGGTGGGTAGCAACACGTGCATCTGGAATGAAGAAAAACATTTACGGCAACATTGAAGATCTTGTGGTCAATGTGAAGACTGTGACACCCCAAGGAACGATGGAACGCTCGGCAAATGTTCCTCGAGTGTCGATGGGTCCGGATGTGACACAATTCGTACTTGGTTCCGAAGGCATCCTCGGCGTATTTACGGAAGTGACGCTGCGTGTCCGCGGCTGTCCAAGGTGCCAAGTTTACGATTCTATCGTGTTTCCTGATTTTGAGCATGGCATTGCAGCGCTGCATGAAGCCATGCAAGAGAAATGCGTACCAGCGTCGCTTCGATTGATGGACAACACGCAATTTCTACTTGGACAGGCACTGAAACCATCTACAACCAACAAGTTCACTGCCGGTGTCATAGATTTTGCCAAGAAGACGTATGTGACCAAGCTTCGAGGCTTTGACCCTTCGACGATGTGTGCGGCGACTGTGTTGATGGAAGGCACGCAAGAAGAAGTAGCAGCACAGCAAACTAAAATTCGGCAAATTGCCAAGAAACACCTTGGCCTCGTCGGTGGCGAAGAAAATGGCAAACGCGGATACTTTTTCACATACATTATCGCCTACTTGCGTGATTTCGCGCTCGACTACTACTTCATGAGCGAGTCGTTCGAGACTGCCTTACCATGGACCAATATTCGCCAAATGTGTGTCGACATCAAACATGCGATCAATCGTATCGCGGCGGAACGAAACGTGACGACAGCACCATTAATCGCCTGTCGGATCTCGCAGGTCTACGACACGGGTGTCTGTTTGTACGTCTACTATGGCATCAACTACTTTGGTGTAAAGGATCCGTTATCGCTCTTCAAGGCTGTTGAGCATGTTGCTGTCGACGCGATTGTGCGGAATGGTGGGTCCTTGTCGCATCATCACGGCATTGGCAAGCATCGACGCGAATGGCTGCCTGCAGCAATCTCTGCACCTGCAATCACAGCACTTCAAGGCGTGAAAAAGGCATTGGACCCCACAAACGTTTTTGCCTCAGGAAACCTGCTTCAAGATGAGTCTGGATAATATTCATTTTTTGTAACTTGTAAAGTGAATACCCGCTACAAGACAATAGGGTTTCTTTTGTTTCTTGCATTAAAAAAGTTCCTTTTACACTGTAGAAGATTTAGGGCGTCCTAAAAAGACAATGTTTGGGCATGTCAGCCCAGTGTGAATTATGGTTCATGCTATCGACGTAACAGCACTCTCTGCCGATGGCAGTTGTGTCTGGCGACTCAGATACTCTGGTCGGTCTCTTCCCTCCAGAACCTGCCTTATGAGGCGAACTATGTTGATTGAAGAGTTGACATTTCTGTTTCACAGCCTATGACACTGTTGGTATAGCAATAGACCGTGTACAAGTCGGAGTTGTCTGTCTTCGTCAGCCTTTTTCGTGTTAGGATCCAGACTGACACGAAACTTCTCGCACTTGGCACCTTCGGCTTGGAAGTGCTCTCACTGCCAGCTGGTCTTGAACTTGTCCACGAGGTACACCAAATAGCCGGCTTTCCTCAACAGAGTCCTGAATTCCTTCCCCTTTGTGGGCTCCTTGAACTTGCGATGCTTTTTCTCCTCCCAGTCATCGATGCCCATCACTACCTCGTTTGGGGTGCTGAAGATCTCCTTGAAGCATTGCACCAGTTGCTGTTCGGACTTGCATATGTTGTAAAAATTGTTTAGTCGCATCTTGTGATACAGCCTGTCCTCGTAGAACTCGGTCACCTTGTTGTTCACCAGCAGTTTAGCCTTGATGAAAGCCTTGAACTTGTCGCTATCGACAGTCTTGCGACCATATGCCGATAGGTCCGATTCCCACGCCACGATCGTGCGACCCTCAATTGAGGAATGCCTCTTGTTATTCAGCATGATCTGAGCATACTTCTTGGCCTTGGTATCCTGTCTGCGCTGGTTTTGAGTCCCGCAGGGCTTTGGCGGTAGCCAAAGGTCGAAGGTGGTCTACCTCTAGCCTTCTGCTGACAAGCCGTCTTGAGCACCGTGTCCACCAGCTCGGCATTCACAACTGGTGATGTATCCTTGTAGTGCATCAAGTACACCCTGAGAAACAGTAGCGATCAAATGACGATGCAGGTGACCGTTGCTGCTATCTGATCGATCACCGGCTACTTCTTCGGAGTCTTGAGGACAGAGGTAAGACTGGTCTTGACCGTTTTGTAGTATGGTAGGTCGGGATCAGGAGCTTGTCCCTGAACTCTATCCGACTATACCCCGGTGTTAGATTTTTATTTTCGATGGAAGGTCTGTTGTGTCTCTGCACCCGACCTGTCTACTGATATCTGTCAATCCATCGACTCAGAGACCTCCAAAAGCAATGCAGGGCTCTACAGGTCGCTTCACATGAATGAGACACCTTCAGGAAATGCCTGACAGCAGCTAGCTTGTAGTCTTCGGCTTTGCGCTTCATGGCCTTGGTACTTATATGACAATATAAGGGCCAACATCAACACCCAAGGGTCAGTCCTTGGGCGTTTGAAATCTTCAACGGTGTAAATAGATATCCCTGTCAAACACAAAAAATTGTTCTGGAGGACACCTGTGAAAATGGATCCCGAAACGACGTGCCTTGATATCGCGAATTTTAATTTTCCTGGAAGGTGGTAATGAGTGAACATGCGAATGAACAGCGCTATCTAACGGATGTCCCTGATGAAATGAATGATTACGAAGACGGTGATGACGAAGAGGAAGAATACGAGGATGAAGAGTATGAGAAATCATTGGAAGAGGAGGAAAAAGACTTTGATTTGGTTGAGCGATTTGCACACGCTGCTTTCGGTGATTATTTATCTGGCCATCCACCAGCCACATCAGCAAAAGCTCTTTCCGCGAACGATGAGCAACTATTAACGTTATTACAACAGCGATTATCTATGGCGTACAGTGGTGATCCAACAAGAACGAGTGCAAAAGAGCAAACGATGTCTCCACAGTGTTCGTTGCAGGAATTTATGAGGAGCCGCCAAGTAGAAAACGGCAACAAAAGCCGTGAATCGATTCAACGATCACTTGAGCGTTCGTTTGCATCACATCTGTCACAGATCAAAGCAAAAGGCGGTGAAAAGAAAATTTCGCCAACAAAAGCCCACCAATTGGTGAACCGCTTGAAGTTATGGGATGAGAAGAAAGCCCGGAAGCTCAATGCCAAGCGTCATGAAGCTGAAGTAAGAGAGGTAATATGGAAAAAAAGCAATCTGTGTATCGTGATCGTGGTGATTAAAATTCAAAACTAAACTGTTTTGTTTAAAAAAGAAGTCAGGATTCAGCTACGCACCAACACTCAACAGCAAGAGTCGTCGGTTGACGCAAAAATTTCCTGCATTTATGGAGCGTCAGTCCACACATTTGATGTGGAGAACGCATAAATTGACACGTCATCAGCAGCAACTCGAACTGGAACGCAGTCGGGATCGGAAATTGGATTTAGAAGCGAATGTCAAGACACCATGCATTTGCAGTCACGGTAACACATTGCGAAGCGATGATTGTGCGTCCGCAGAGATCAGTCCACTGAAATCTCACGCTCACGCTGGATCTTCAGGCGATTCCGTCGCCAAACACAGCAAATCATGTCAACGGTTCATGGAAATGTGTCGCAAAATGAACGAATCGTATGCGATTCAGAAGAAAAAAGACCAAATGAAGCGCTCGATCGACGACATGATGGCGTATCATGAAGAAAAGAAACTGCGGCAACAAGCGCGAGCAGAAATTGCACAGGAGCTCGAAGCACAGGAGACAACATTTACGCCGCAGATCAATCCAAACTCAGAACGAGTATGAAAACCACAGCGTGTTCATTTTGGAAATGGTATAAAAGTAACAGTTAGCGGATGTTGTAGATCTACGCAGCTCTCGTGAAAAGCGGCCGATTAAACGCCGATTTTTCTGGGCGTCTTCAGAGATCTCGTCAGAGTACGTAGCTTTATTTTCCATTTGCAACCATCCTGTTCTATTTAACTTTCTATAATCCGTTCTGGTTGTTTTTGCCATTTGGATCAGCTGGGCATCCCATGCCAAAGTTGACTTTCCAGCCAACCATCAGCAAACGCTCCAAGTGGATTCTAAAGAAGAAACGAGAGCGCATGTCTTCCGCTATTGGAGAAGTTAACGATTCAAGGAAGGCTTCATCTCGAAAGCAGAGCGACAACGTCATCAATAGTTTCGATTCCAACGTGTTTCTGAGACTGCAGGACCAACAGCAAAGCAAATTTAAACAACCAAATTCCCCACACAAAATTGATCGGACTCCAGAAGAACCACAACTTCCACCGATTGAATGGAACGTCATCAATTACAATGAAGATAAACATGGCTTCATACTTCAGGGGTTTGAACTTCCAGTTGCATTCCCACAGTAATAACCTTCAGAAGCAGCCGACAAAGAGCGTTTATTTTACTTGTTATCTTCGTCACCTTTACCAAACGTTCGCTCACGCATCTCATCAAGCAACCACATGCAATTGTGCGGCATATTCACGGCCTGTATCTCCATTTGAAGCACGATCCGCTTGCACGACTCCATGTATCTATCACCAAATCCGTCCAGCCGTCTCGCCCAGAAATTGTACATCGCTTCTCCCGAGCGCTGCACACTTTCCGCACTCTTCTTGACAACATCATCTAAAGACATATATGATAGCCAAACACAGAGTAAGAATGAACCTAGTCATTTTTCCAGTAACCTGAGCCAAATGAACTCACCAAACGCAATGGCTGGTACTTGAGGAAATTGTAGTCTCGGTATGATCGGCACGGCATCCTTCTCCCAAGCCCGTGAGTCATGACCAAAAGAATGATCGTTATCACTATCAGTATCTTGGTCTCGCTTCATCCGCGCCATCACTCGATCGTCGATGCATGTATCGTCGTCGCTTTCGTGGGTCGAGACAACACCTAAACCGACTACGAATGGCAAATGCTTTTTCTCAGCCATCCATTCGCGTGAGTATACCGACAGTCCGATGCCCAGCAAACGAAAATCGTCTCTCGGTGGTGATTCTACCATCACCACCAACACATCACAAGTGAGTTAATTCATTCGATTTTTAACGAATTTTTACTTTGTAATTGACCACAACTTACGTGTGGAGCTTTTCAAGTCTTCAATATCTTCGCGAGTTCCGTACATCTCTTTTTCTAGTCCAAAGCACCGTGGCATTTCGCCCTTATTCATCATCGCGCTGTAATTTTTTCATCAGTGGTTATAAGCAATGAAAAGGTGTTAACTAAACGATTACTCAAGAGACATGATCTAGTGAAACATGTAGCAGTATAAACCTTACTTGGTATAGACAGACATGCCGAAACAACACGTGCAGCCCACATCTAGCTCTTCTGGTTCGTGAGGTGACGCGTTCCTCTCCATGCTCTGCTCTTCGTCTGCCATTCTGACTTTCTTTCCGGAATGCTTATCAAACTCGGCATGGCACTCTTACGAGGTGGCACAAAAGCTGTTTGAATGTTCTGTGTCCCTTTAGACAACTTTCGCCATGCTGGTTCTTTTGGATTCTAAGACAATGATCTAGCAGATTCCATTATTTCATTTCTTTCATGCTTTAGCATTTCATATATATGTATGTACACCTTATCTCTATGGATTGTCGCTACAAATGCATCCGCTGCTCATTTACTCTCGCCCTCCTCCTTTGCCAAACGTTCGTTCTTGGATTTCGTTCAGCAGCCACTTGCAATTCTTTGGTACGCTCGTGACTTGCTTCTCCATTTGGTGCACGATCCGTTGGCATGAAGCCACGTATCGATCGGCAAAACCTTCGAGTCTTCTCGCCCAGAAATTGTACATCGCTTCGGCAGATCGCTGTGCATTCTCCGAAGTTTTTTTGATAAGATTGTCTGTTGAGGTACATAAGAGAACAAAATGATAACTATTACGCTTGTGAAAACCTTTTTTTCTGAATTAACGTACCAAAGGTAAAGGCTGGTACACGAGGAGGAAATTCCGGTTTTGGTACAGCAGGTACCACATCTTTCTCCAAAAATGGCCCGCTGTCATCCTCGGTATCGTCATCCTCGTAATCATAATAGTCGTCGTGTTCTGCATCTAGCTCGCGTTTGATACGCTTACGCTCCTCCAAGCGTTTCATTCGCTCTTCTGGATCTTCCACTTTGATACCAACACCGCTAAGCCCAACCGTAGCCGGCAAATGTCTTCCCTCGATCATCCAGTCTCGCGAATACACTGTCATCCCCAAGCCCACGAAAACGAAGTCATCATTGGGAGGGGGTGCTGCACACATGCATCCATTACATATGCGCACATATTAGCTGTGTCACATCAGTGTATAATGTAATACATAGAACATGTTGACATAGAGTAGTAAGCAATACCACAACTGTCCTTGAGACGTTGTACGGCGACACGTGGTCTATTTTGTCGATCCAATTCCAAACCGTGACAGGTAGGCGTCTCACCCTTGAAGAGCATAGCTCTGTGCATCAGCATCCACAAATATACACTGAGGATTTTGCATAGTTGTATATCTAGTTATAGTAAAACGCACTTGGTGTAAATACTCAGGCCAATGCAATATGTGCAGGTCGTATGTGCATCAGCCTGTTGGCCGCTGGTGCTTCGTTTCTCCATGTCTTCACGTCGCTCTCGTCTTTGTCTCGGTTTCTATTGAGAAATGTGACAAACCGCAACATCATGTCAAGACTTCTGTCACTATTTGAAGTTTTATGTGTCACTTTGACGAGTAATAACATTCATGTCGTCTGAATGTAGTTATCGAATTTTCACTTCACGCAACATTGACTGAGAATGTTTGTAGGATCTTCAGTTCAAGAAGGAGGCACAAGGAAGAGACAAGGAAGCAAGAAGCGATGTTTGGTTCGACTTTCCACGCGCTTTCTGCGCATGGATCGAGCTCTACGACATACGGTTCTGTACCTGAAGCCGATACCTTCAAGCTCACAGAAGAATACGGTGCGGAAGCAGCGGCATCTCTCGCCAAGATTTTGGGGAAACTAGTGCATCATGGCTATTTCAAGGCCCAGATTGGAACGGATTGGAGCGCATTTGACCGTATTCTAGGTGGTATTTGCTGGCTTTTGCAGCGAATCGTGAAGCGTGAAGACAGTGAACAAGGGCGAGTACAGTGGGAGGTGCTTTTTCAGCCGCATGTGAAGATGAAGTCGCGATTGGGGTTCGCGCAGGAGGTTGTGAAACGCATCGAAGCGCTGCCGTACGCGTGTCCGATCCCGATCCAACCACATCAATTGCTGTTACAGGACTTTGGCGATATTGGGACGGTACATCGACTGATTCAGTGGCTGATTGAGCAGGATCAGGACGCTACGCATCTCGACCACATCCGTCAAACACGAGAGTATCTGGCAGTGGTTGAAGGAGCTGACGAAGATCAAGGCAGTAAACCTCTGAAAAGGGAGGTATCTTATTTGCAGCAACTCTATCGTCCTCGTCGGCGTTGGCAGTTTGCCTGTGGCGACGATAAGACACTAGAAGATGAAGATGCGATGATCCAACGATGTCTCCTGGAATATGGCGAACGAGTTGTTGCTGGTGCAATCAATGACAGGGACCTACAAAACAATTCTAATGATGAGATTATTGAACATGATGGCAGTCAGCCGTCTCAGCGAAACTTCTTGGCGCAGCTGGCTAGTCAGGCTGCTGCTGTTGCTGCCACTAGCCATGATCCCTCATCTAACTTAAAAAGAGCCACATCAAAACATCGGATGAAGAAGAGCAATAGAAGAGATCCGCGGGCTGCAGAGTTTGATGCTCAGTACCAAAAGCTTATGAAGCAGGCAGAAATAGAGCAACGAGAGTTGCTTAAGAAACAGCAGGAGCGAGAAGTTCACCTTCTCCAACAAGTGGTTCCTGCACCAGAACAGCCATCGGACACTGAGGTTGCCAAGTCAGTTTCTTCATTAAACATCTCGACAGTCTCGAATACAGGGCAGCCGACACAATCTCCACTTCGTACACTCACAGCGCAATTGCGAGAATGCGAGCAGACTGTGGAGCGGCTCATTCAAGAGAAACGATCGTTGGAAGCCCAAACAAGTGAAGCGCATGCTCAAGATGCAGCGCTATCTGCTTCATTGGTACAAGTTCAGCAGGAAATTACAAAAATCGACGCAACTGAAGCTGAAAACGAAGCAACACAACCCATTTTAGCGACACTGCGGCAATTAGTGACGAAAAATGAACAGCTTAAGGTGCAAAAGAATGAATTCCGTGATAAATGCCGCAAAGAATTAGGAATCTTGCACGAACGCGTCGCCTATTTAAAGCGTCAAGCAGAAGAAGATGCAGCGAACCAAGATGAAGAGACGCTGCGGTTAAATGAAATTGAGCAAATGCATGCGCAAATGGGTGCGAAGCACAAGGCTATGAAACTTGCATTGGGAGAGCAAACCCGCAAAGTACATCTAAAAATGCGGCAAATTGACGAAGTCCCCACCCGAATTGAGCTCGTTCAATATGAAAAGCGGTTCTTGGAGCTATATGAGGAAGTGGCTCTTACACTCGATGAAACACGCAAGTACTATTGCGTTTACAATACGCTCAAAACAACGCATGAGTTTCTCGAAAAAGAAATTTCGCTGATCAATAGTATCCACGAGAATTTCGATGTTGCTATGAGTTCTAAGGCTGCCACTCAAGCATTTTTTACTCAAATGGACGGGATAATTCAAAATGTGAAGGGGACTGTAAGCAAACAACAGGCATTGCAAGCAGATCACCAAGGCCGAGTGGAAAATTTGGATAGCAAGTATCAATTATTGTTGGAAAAGGAGCGAACGTACGTCAACGCGATTAGAGAATTCCAGAAAGAGTGCGAGAAAAACGAGAAATTAACGGCAAAACTACACCAAGGAACACAAATGCAGCGTGATGAGCCTTGACCCCAGGTATGAATAGTCACACTAACCATATTGCGCTAAATATATTCTGTTTGACTGTTGGAACTATTCAAACGAGCTTTAGTCTCTTTGTTCTAACTATTGCGCTTTTTGTGGGGAGGATATCATACTCGATGAGCAAGAAGAGCAGTTTATCTAATGAAGGTGCCACTGCAGCATGCTTAAGTTTTGCATCACAGCTTCTTGTATCCGAGTTGAGTCTGCATCAATTGAGTACAAAAGATGCATTAGCTCCAATTGTTTTGGAAGCGCATCGCATTGGCCAGCAGATTCAAAAACTTTTTGTTGGCATGGATTCTTCGAACAATACAGACCCTCGAAGTCTCTTAAAGTATCTCCAAGCTCATCGACAAGATATCCCGAGCGAGAATGACTCATCTATTGCAGCGCTGGATATGTTGAAGATCGCAGATTTATCGTGGGATTTCCAGGGAATTGTTGCTCAGACACTGGAAATGGAGCTACAGGAGCTAGTGGATCGTGTTAGAGAGCTAGAAATCGGTGCATGCGTGTTATTCAGTATTCATTCACAAGTGAATACCATCGAATATGGACTGATTTGGCTATCATCGGAGAATAATGTTCATCCGGGCAGCGATTCACGTCATGCTAGTAAGAGAAAACAGCATTTTTTGCTGTACATTTGCCCGGGCAGAGTCAAGGTTGTCAAGACACTGTCCGATCTAGTGAAGAAAATGCAGGAGGAGATGAAAATGATGAAAGAACGAGATTCCCAGTACACGGTTTGGACACTTTTGCGGAACTTACGCCCACAAGAACTCATCGATCGTGTTAATAGTTCAATTAACGTCTTCACCACGACAGGATTTGGGGAAATTAACACTTCGTCCTGTATTGTGAATGACACCTGCTTGGTTTCAGACCCAGTAACAGCTCAGAATGAGATAAAGAAATCGGTTAAACCGATACACATTACCTGCGCCGAAAAAAAAAGGCCTACTACGTCCATGTTTACCTTTTACAATGAAGCATTCGAGGCATCTTTACCTCAGGAGAATATTACTGCATACACCAGGGACGAGCCGATACCTGTCGGATCTGAGATGGCCATGGAGAGTATGTCTAGTCGACCCGAAGCTCAAATGCCAAGCCCAGAGCTGGACAGGATGAGCCGACTAAAACCTGCTTATAGAAGAGAATTTGTATCCACTTCATTACCCACTCATCACAAAAAGACTGCACACACAAGTACAATGTCGAATTGGAGAAGCATCGACAGTGACCTGAAAAATCATGAGTTGGAGTCTGCTACGGTCAATTTTGAATCGTTTTCGAACCAGCTTCATGATATGAAAGGTCAATATTATATCCGGCAACAGGTAGCAGAATCACTGCATCAAGCTGTTACCAGTAGCAGTACAACGATCACTGAAGCGAATGCATCACCTATAGTCACTCATGAGGACCGAGACTGTGAATCAACGCTAGCGAGTCTGGAGCCCGCAGAGATAGAGCCTCAATGCGATGTTTCGGAACCGGTATTGACAGTATCGTCTTCAGATCCTACTCGATCGCACGATTATTCTGAAAATATTCGTAATCCTCACTCGATAAATACTGCAATTGATGAAGTAATAGAGACCAATACCTCAGAAGAAGCTACAAATACCAATGACCCACCAACAAAAGCCGCTTTGACACACACACTACAAAAGAAGAAGTTCAAGAACTTTAAGTCCAAGTTAGGTGCTCAAGTTTGGTGGGAGCTTGAGTATACTGCAAGAGCACTAGAGCAGCAAAATGAAAGCCCCAAGCGTAGTCTTCATTGCCAACAAGTGGTGGCAACACAGTATAAAACTACGGCAAGGGCTTTTACCGCTCCCACTTCAATTACAAATCCGGTTTTTGATCAACAGTCAGAAAAGACGAGAAAAGTGGAAGAAAGCGAGACGGAAGAATTTTGTATTCGTAACGAACTTGATAATGTCCTACCACCTAGCAATATCCGGGATGACCTAGGTTTTGACTCTTTGTCAAACCGAAACGCAGACCAGGAAGAAATAGCAGACAATCAATCGATAGAGATGCTGTTCACTCAATCACGAAAGAGCTACCATCACTTAGATGAGGCAAGTCCAGTACCCCCAAGACAGCAAGTAGAACTTGGACAAGAGAGCATAAACAAAGATCAGACGACTGCAGTGACTCGACTTAAGGCTTGGCATGCGAGTTTGTTGCCAGATAATGAGATTATTACATCATCTCTGATGGAAAATCAACTCGAGTCTTTTCATGACGCATCAGTTATTGCTGATGGATTACGTGGATCAAAAGCAGTATCTCGACATAAACTAATTGAGGAAACTCTTTTCGCTGAACCCGATAGAAGTTTATTATCGATGAATTCTGATCCAGATAAACGACTCGAATTGGACAATCGACAGAGCAAAACTCGCGATGATAGATTACAGCGGGTCCGTGCAGGTAGTAGCAAATCCATAAAGAAGAAGCAACTAAATCGACCTTGGTATGCCAAAGATGAGGATGAGATCAGTGACGATGAAGTTTCCCAAATACAGTGGACGCAAACCGTTCGATATGATGACCAGATTTCGACGGATGCACGGCCAGAACAGCCTTCAGTGAGTCCAAAGATACCCTTTAATCTTCAAGGCCGAGTTCCGATCAGACCACAGAAAGAAGTTCTAACGTCGACACTGATATCCGTCAGTAACAATGAATGCAACAACCAATCGGAAGATTCCACTGAACGAGCATTTACTCATCGAACCTCGAAGTGTTGCGCTGAAACGAAGGAAGATTTTTCACCAGATGTTGAAGTACAAAAGTCGATCTCGAACTATGGAAGCATCGAGCAGACTACCAAGACGAAGCCACCACCCGCCGAATTTGTCATGATCAACGTGGAAGCACCAAACGCAGCAATTGCTGCTAAAAGCACGCTAAATACGATTTCGCGAGAAGAAAAGCTTGCGGAGTTACGAAGAAAAAAGCTGAAGCAACTGCAAAAGGCACGGGAAGAATCACTCCAAATGCAGAAGCAGAAGCACAATACTCACAAAGGATATGGAGTTTCATCTGATCACATGGGGCCGACGAGTATCACATCTCAATTAAAAGCAAAACGACCGTCCAATCGACAACTCATTCAGAATGCACTAGAATTCACGCTTCTGGCAGGTGGTTCATTTGAAAAGGAGCGTCTTGCGGCACTACATGCGCTGACACAATCTGATGCTGAGAATTTTATCGTGCTACTGAAAAGTTCAAAGGAAGTAAAATTCCGTGCACTGTATGAAGTCCACCTAGACAGGCAAAATGCGACCAAGATATACTCATTGGTGCCAAATACACCACATACGCTCACCACTGAGATCATTTCGCGCTTTTTCAAGTACAATTCAGGAAAGAAGGAGTTTTTGTCTGTGGAAACACGATCGTTCACAGTCACCACGGATGCGTGTGCGTTGATCGATCAGTTGGTGTTTAAAAAGAAAACAAATCTTGCCAAAATCCTATAGCTAAACATGATCTCTGCTGAGGGGGACGGTAATATCATAGCAAAACGGTGAGGTCAAAACGGTACATTAGCTAGAGTTATGCCACAAAGAAATTGATACAGGTTGGAAAAAAATAATCAATCAAACAATTTTTCAGGTTGACGTGTGTTGATCAGGCGACGGAGTGGAACGTGCTCGCAATGGTGCGAGCGAAGGTAATCGGTGCAACCCTGCCACAAGCCGCTGATTGGTAGTTGTAGATCCTGGTGGAGGGGCAAGGATACGGCCAGATCCAATGCCAGGTGTTGTGTTACCGGATGCATAGACACCAGTGCTAACAGAATTAGATCGTGGTAACAATGATGGAAGTTTTGGTGCGGCTGCTAGAGGCGAATAAATACTGTGCATACTCATGCTCTGTCGTGGCGGATACCCTCGCATCGAGGTATTCAAAGAGGGGGACAAGGTTAGACGATCCTCGATAACCTCTCTGCTCCGTAGATCTGCTGATGGGTGAACTTGTTGGTTTTGCAGAGATCTTAAATAATATTGGTTGTCAGATGGTGAAGACTGACTACCAACGGGTGATGGTTGACGATACTGAACTGAGCGATTCGTCGATCGGCTTGAAGATGGAACTAAGATGCTAGCTGCTACCAATTCGGAATGGGAGAGAGACGTAGTGCTGCGTCTATCGGAAGACGTAGGTGTCGCAACTGACGCATCAACTTCTTTGATCTCAAATTGAGTGTATCTGCTGTCATGATGATAGGGTTGAAGTGAACGGTATATGTATTGTCCACCATGGTCTTCTAAAGCCGATCGCATTGATGCACCAGATACAGAATGCTGAATGGTGATCTGAGAATTGGATGCAATAGATGGAGATGGAAGCTGAGACGGAAGAGAAATCTGTCTATCAGAAGCTGAGTGGATGCTGCTGACTATCGATGACGCCGTTGGGGTACTGAGCATGGGATGAAAGTACGGCTCTGGTTCGTGGTGCTGATGGTGGAGATGCATTTGATCATTCACTTCATAATGACGTCGCTCTTCCAGACCGAGCTCGTGTTTCCCATACATTCCAGGATGCGACAGCGAATGCACTTCTGAAAATCTGCGAGGGATTGGTAATGGAACGTTTCTTCTGTTGTGCATAGTTCGCTGGGTATTCGTATCCACTGCGACTTCTTCCTTGCTGGAGACGCTGTCTTTACGTCTCCTTCTAGAAAATTTCTTGGCATCGAATTTCCGCTGGTGTTGATTTTGCTTGGATCGATGTTCCTCGCACAGGTTGTGCGCCTTGCCGTTGCGTTTGACAGCACGTTCATTGTCACATTTACGTGATTGATACAAGCATTTGCCTCGGAACGGCCTTCCAAGTGTTGCTGTGGATTGATCGCCAGATGGAAGAGAAGATAAAGTCAACGTGCACGACTCTTCTTGCTTCGCTTCAGTATCCAGGCTCTTACGCTTTCGTTCGTTATTGTCGTCATTGCTATCCGAATCTGCGGTTTCGGAGCGCTTTCGCTTCTTGCTGTTTAAAGAAGCAGAAGAAGAAGATTCGACTGTGTGAGCAGTCGGCTGTTTTTCCGTGGCTTGTGTGGGTACGGATATCGCCGCCCCCACTTGCTCCCCACCGGGCTGCATCGTCAATACAAGTAAGGCACTCGTGGTTATTGGTTGGAGAAAGCAAGAACCCAGGCGATGAAAACACCGTGAGCCCTACTGTATGGGTAAGAGTGGATGTACGAGGGAATGAATGAACGCTCAGCACAACGCTCGGTATAGCAGCGTGGAACTCGGCAGATGCTAGCTGTTGGACAAGCCGCCTCTAAAGTAACTCTGAGCGGCAGTCAGATGGTGGTGATCCATCCGACAGACAGACAATGTCACCACGACCTCCCCTCCCTCTCGAGGTCCCCCCTGCAAGGTAGAAGAGCTCAAAACGCGGCTCGTCTGGTGAGCTCATGGCAACAAACAACCTGAGTTGCCTCGTCGTTGTGAGGGTTAGGCACGTCAAGTATGACTCGACCGCCCTGTTTCTGGTTTCTATGGCTCTGATTCAGGCCGAGAGAGACAGGACGCATGCACTAAGTGAGCCGCTTCCCCAAACATGAGTTCCCCTTGATTTCTACGTACGTCCACTGGCGGGAGAGAGAAAAGAAGCTGCGCGTGGTAAGGCGCTTTGATCACAGCTGCTGGCGTTTTTTTTTGCGTTGAAGAGGAGACTGGTGGTTTTGGGATCTTGGGAAATGGATTTGCTCAAGTTTTTCACGTCATGCTCTTGACGTGATTTCGTAACCGTTCAGATGCATAACTGCTCTATTCACGTCGAGTCTGATGGGTGGACACGATAGTGATGTCTTCCCTTCGTTTTGCTCGGCTATCTTCGTGCTAAAAAGAGGCATTTGAGAGAGCTTGGGTATGCAGATTTATACAAGGTGAAACATTGTCGCGCTGTGCGCAAAAGAGCTCAAAGCTGCTAATCTGCATTGCTATGCTTGTTGTTTTATTTTGTGCGTTTTTCCAGTAACGCTTTCCTGTTGGATTTGCGCCACATGACGCTATGGGGGTTCTGCTCTGTGCATAGCCAGCGTACCACAGTACTCACACACCTGAGATCAGATCCAATGCGCGGATACAGTACAGGCAGACAGTCACACAAAACAACGACAGGACCATCTAGAGTGTCCCTACACGGCAGCACACGCAAGCAATTGTGACCAGTGTACCTGTAGAAAACCTCTCCCCATCAGCGCTGCATGGGGCCTCTCTCTCGTTCGTGTGAATGAGCAAATAAGGGGAAGGATCAGCATCGCCTTGCTATTGTCGTCAGTCTCTGGCACCAGTTGCGGCGTGGGGTGTTTGCTTGCAATGTCACGGTTCTTATTTGCACTTTCCGAGCTATTACTGATCAGGTCTGGAACGGAAAAAAAATGTAAAGGAGAAGGTTGGTTCATGGAGGTCCAATTTGGAGGAATATGCCACATTCGTCGACGAATACACTTAACAATCCACTTCCTGGCTGGAGTAAGCCAAGTTTGACTGATATCCATTTTCCCATGACGTATCCTTTAGGGTCTAAAGGGACAAAAATCTGAAATTACACACTTTGTGGTGTCTGATTTGCGTGTTTGCTTGATTTGTTCCGGTTATCGTGCATGGATGAGTCTGGGGTGGCTTCATGAGTAATCGATTGTCGCGGGAAAATTGGTAGCAGGTTTTTTCTTGAAGGATCACATGCCACTCAACAGCCATCCTCCACAGAAAGTGGGATTGTGAGAGAGCTGGCTATTTACCAAAAAAATATCGGGTAAATTTTTTTGCATTTTATATCCAACAATGTGCTGGATTCACTGGTCGGGGCTGCGTTTTTGTACTGGTATCACCCCCGAGTCCGTCTCTCAAATTCTTCAAGCTGATGCTTTGAGTAAGTACAAGATTCTAGAGAGATACGAGTGTTTCGGATGCAAGAGGCCGTGTATGGCATGCATTCATTTGTCTGGATTATCGTTCGCAATAAGTTCTGATTTCATACAGTACTCACGAAATGGACTACACATCCAAAGTTGTACTAATCAATACAGTTCTAGGCAGGGCGTAGAATCTCCCGCAGCCGCTATGTTGTACGTGACCACCTCCCATCGTAATAATATATCATCATATCAGCCTGTCTGTATCTGAAAAAAAAATCGACAAAATCTTCGTTGGTGAGCAGTTGTTCGAATTCTTGATGAGTTGATTTCAACATGCACGCAAGCTGGCAAGGTGTACGTACCTGCAAACAATCCCCATTCTTTTGCACGCAGTTGCCCTCTCTCATATGCCTTTTTCATTACAAATAAATCCGCTTGCTCTGATCACGTTTCGCGTGTAAGACGATGGAATTTACGACATATTCGTTGAAGAGTAAGGCATCACCATTCGCGAAGCGCAATCGTTTCTTGTGCACGACATCGGGGTAGAGATCGTCCGTGAGAATTTGTACGTACTGTGCAGCAGGTGTATCATCCGGTGATAATTTCACGCGAGGTGTGGGAAATCTGATCACAAACACCATCAGGACAATCATCACGCCACTTGCCACAAACGTTGCGATCGAGGACGTGAATGGAATGGCTAGTTCGATATCCTTCTTTTCAGAGGTAGAAGAAGCTTCCCCAGCAGCGAGTGCTAATCTTCGTCTCGACACAGCCATAGCATCGTTAATGTATGCCGTAGGTACACCATTCTGAAGCAAATAAAGTAGAGCTGAAGACCACGTCGTTTGGACTAAATTATGGAGGTACAAATGGTTTGCTTCCAGATGACTGACGTACGAATCGACTAACCCATTGCAGGGTGTAGCTGAGGAATCCCGCTGTCGCACAAGGTCACTGGACCTTTGATTCATCCAATGCCACGTTGTAAACGTGCCCTGACCTTGATGTGGGATCATCATGTGGTTTAATGTCACAAGTGTTAGCATAGACCGCACATGATTCATAGGAAGAGCATCTTTGCCAACCAAAAGCACTCCATCTCCATTCGAAAAGGGGACACTCAATCCCAAGCAATCGTCTTCAGCAGCACATTCAACGCCATGTCGTTCATGCAGCTTGCTCAATTGCCAACTGAGCTTGCCGAATGAAAGCGACAGGTATTCACGAGATAAAGATGTACCACTTTCTGTTGTGAAGGACTGTCCAATGCCATACAAGAAGGCAGCATTGGCTTCCGTTTCACGTGTTGAAAGTTTTGTATATGGCATAATAGAAATCTTTGGTTTTATGTGCGATGAGCTTGTGCTGGCGTAGACACAGCGAGACACCCCACAAACTGTTGACACCCCATCCAGTTCCATCAGTGCTACGTCAATTGTCAACGCGACAAACCGAATATCTTCCGACAGCTCATAATGGTCGACCGCAAGATGAAGACGAGACGTGTCAATCTGTCTCGATAAAGTCATATTCAAGCCGCTGGCAACTGCTTCAACCAAACCATCAACTGATAATGAAAGGGGAATCTCGTTGTCCCAGATCGACTGCTGGTCAACTTTCCGATCAAGCGTCGCCAGTCCTTGTATCAGTAACGCATACAGCTCTTCGATCTCCACTTGTTTAGCAACCTCCAACTGCTTTGTGAAGACGCTCGGGCCCTGCTTATACTCTTCATAGTTGGTTTGAATAGTTAACGACGGCACCAAGTCGTTTGGAAGTATTGCATTTGCCCAATCACGCATGGGGTAGCCAAATGCGACAGTGGTGGTGTCCACATCCTCCACGGAAATTTCGCTGTCGATATCATCTTCATCCAAACAATTACTTGATTCAATCGGTTCAAACGGTATAGTGTATCCTGTCCATGCCGTGCGTAAGATCGAGTCAAACAAAAGGCTTGACTGTCCATCCTCTCTTGCACTGATTGTGGTGACTTCGCTCACACTCTCTGCTGTCAACCGTCGACTTGTCGACACGTTCTCTGACATACTTTGTCCAACAAAGAGACTTGCAAACCCAACGTTCATTAAGATAATCACGGCTTTTAACGCCCAAAAAATACTTCGATCTTTCACTTTCGAATGCACACGTTGCGGTTGATCTCCAGGGTAGAGTGAACAATTGTGCAAGTACGTGTGTAGAGTCGGGAAAATGAGTTTATCAGCATACACCTCAAAAAATTTTCCACCGGCAAACATGATGGACCCAAAGAGCGCGTTATACAAGGCGACTTGCGCGGTCACATGGGAATCAAAGGAGGTGTAACCGTCACTGTCATCGCTGTAAATTGTGCGTAGCGTCAATTTATTCGTCGTGATAGTCGCATAGGCAAATGTAGCACCCAATCCGAGTGCCACGACCATCACAAACCGCCCTGTACGCAGACTCATGTCAACAATCGTGTGCCGATCGGTGTTGATATTGGTGCGGAACATGTCGGTCTCATGGTCCTGCTGGATCTGTGAGAACGACTGAAGGTGCTCCGCCGACTCGACTATATTATTAAGCAGAGAGATACGTTGGTAGCTGCTATTAAGCAGGCATAGAGATATTAAGGCATGCGCATTTACCTGCATAAGCTGTGGCCAACTTCATGAGACTTTCCTGTGTGCTGTCTTGCAGAACTTATACAGAGTGAAGGATCATTAACTTAATCGGGATGACGTAGTACAAAGTGGGTGTGAATGAATATCAATTTGTAAAGTATGAACCAAGTTTTAGTGCTATAAAAATGGGTTCATAATGAAATTAAATATGAATTTATATGAATTTACAAAGTATTTTATTTTCAGCGTTACGTTAACCGGAATGCGTGCTGTGCTAATATCTACTGGAAAGGGGTTTTAAAAGCATTTTGTAAAGTTAGCAATTCCTGATCATCTTGTTACTCCTATTTAATAGAAACGGTGTCTTCATGTAGTTAAATGACGTTGACAAGTTACAAGGAACGAGATGTTGCAGTTTCGACTTTGGGTTCAAACGAAACTGATAAATCATTTCCTAAGCTTTTTGGAACCCAAAAAGAAAAAGAAAAAACACTGAGTAGAGGACAGTGCAAAGAGACAATGCATATTAAACCTAATAAATAAATTTAGGTTTATTATTGCATACGTATATTTTAATAATATTTTTGACAACAAAAAAATGCAATAATTCTAAATCTAGGTTTAAAATATTTGAGGGTTTTGCCTCAGTCAAAAAGGAGCTCATCGCAAATGAAACTGTAATAAAATAAACGAACAATGAAGCGATCGCCGCCTCCTAATCATCCGAATGGATTCCTTCCATCGCAACAACACATCCAAGAGGCAGAGGAACTCCAAGAACAGCAAACGTGGACAGAGGGAATGACGGAACCAAGCTACACGCGGGACTCGTCCTCCTATACCGAAGATGCCTTTAACTACGACTCGCCACTCAATACACCACAAGCCATGCTTACCACTAGCAGCGCTTCCACCTCTCAACACAACCAGAGCAACAAAAATAATGTTCAGTTCAAGAACCTCAATCTTGTCCAAGATGTGCGTAGTCATAGTGAAAGCAGCGACCACAATGATGTTGACTACGCCGAATTGGCGCAACCACGCGCAGAGATCATTTTGCGGTGGAAACGGTTTGCGATTCTCGTGATTCTAGCGTGTGTGGCATTGTCGGGATTTTCGGCACTGTTGGTCATGGGGATTCCCGTGGGTAGTACTGATGCCGACAAAGCCGAGAGCCGCGTGGAATTGTTTAATTCCTATTCCGGTGTTCTCATGGGGTTTGTCGAGTGTATTGTGGGGTTGCTGTTGGATAATTTGTTCCCAGTGTACATTGTGTACTTGCATAACCTCAAGTGGTTCCCAGGAGATAATCCCGCGGAGAAACGACCTAACAAGTTCAAGCGAATTTTGCTGATGCTTTTCATCCCTGTGACGATGGTCGCGCTTTGTAGTGGGTTCTCGGCTGTGCAAGCAAATCAGAAAAGTGTTGACGAGGACGACGAAACTACATCATCACGAATGCGCACGCGACATTTACAGCAACTAGAGACATCAACAACAATAACTGCCAGTTTATTGAAGCAAGTAGGTCTAGATCCACTGGAAGAAACAATCTTGCGCACAGCAATGATGCGTCAAGTGGTGCCATTGGAGTCCGTGGGTTTATCAACATGTACTGATGGTGATGGAGCCAATGAGTTGACTGTTGTCTCACAAGCGGCGGTGACGTTTGGGTTCCCATTGACGGACTGGATGAAAGAGATCTATCCAGTCACAAATGGAGAAGAGCAAATAGCACACAGTGTATCGTTTAATTTAAGAGATGCAAACGAAGACTTGAGCCACAAAAGTCGTCTATTGAGCGACATCATGGAGCTGTCAACAGCAATAGATCTTATTACACAAGGTAAAGCGGTCTTTCAACACTCTGTACATCTCAAAAACAAAAAGAATCCAAAGAAGAAGCCATCAAGTATCGACCACTTGACTGAGATTCTCGAGAAAATGGATGGAATCGACAGTGTGTCGGCGCTATTGCATTCAATTGCTGGCGCTTTCCATGACTCTCCTTTGGATCTATTAGATGTTGACGCGTTGAACGTCACATTCCAGAACACAAATCTCAATTCATTGATGAATGTGCAGACCATGGCGATAGAAATCCCAGTCTTCGACACCAGACAGTGCGAAGCAAGCGAAGACGGTGGCTGTGAAAACCCAGATGAAACTATCGTATGTGGATCAAAATCATGTGGCTTCTTATCTATTGCTCAAGCGCTCCCTCGCCCGCAGGTATCGATGATGCAGTCACTAAACAACTGTTCTGTAGGGAATCTAGACAGTTGTATAGTGGAGCGAAATGCTGCTTTCCTTTATGGATTCACATCGAATCTAAAGGAAAATCCAGTCCCAATGCATTCAAACAGTACTAGTAGTGCCCACGCCCTCAATCTACGTCGGTCACTTGTCTTTTCCTTTGGGAAACTTTCCTGGAGATTTGAAGAATTGTGTGAAGCTGCTGATGTTGATGATGAAAGTTACTATTCGAGTGGTGATTGCCAAGTGCTACATCACCAGCTTACTCCCAGTAGTCGTCACTTGATCGTCGGACAGAAATTCTTACCATCAAAACTACACACATCGACGGTCGCTGATCCAATTCGACTGGTGCAGCTTATCCAACCAAAAGTCATGTGGAATGCTGATTACCAACAAGAAGCGGCACAATTTGGAACACTGGAGTATCTACCAGCGACTAGCGTAAAGAGGGCCAACGCTTTTCAGACCAAGGCTTGCACAGAAATGATAGACGTTTATCTGCGCCACATAGAGACAAATCATTTCTACTTAGACAACCATCGTCATCATCTCGTCCAAACCATGACAATATCGGGGCTTCTCTACCTCTTGCAGCACGCCACAATCCTCGAATCGGCTCCGACTGTCCACACAGCCGTCGCGCGTCGGCTACAAACTAGCCAAAACCAAAAAATCGACGTGTACTTGAGCAATACACTGGCGGGCAACATCGCCACGTGGCTCGGCTGTGGTATACTCTTCATTTTGACGCTGCTAGTGCTCGTTGTCCCAAATGAACGCGCACGGCTTGAGCCACCAAAAGGAGGGAATGCTCGTGCCGAACGGTTTGTCGCCGTACAGACAGAGGAAGTGTATCCGAATTTCATCTACAAGAAGCGTTTTTTGATTGGCAAAACGGGGGAGGAGATCAAATTTCGTGAGTTTGCGGTCGAGTCAGTCGGCTTGCATCACAAAATGGAAGAAGACGAACAAATTTATCTGTAAGAACCAAAAGTCGAAAGGTTGGCTATAAAGTATGAATAGGTGATGAAAATTATAAGAAAAAGCATGAGTGAAATTCCCATGGTAATGAATTGATTCTGCAAAGATAAGACAGCTTTGTTATGACTGATCTATTTAGCTATGGGACCGGTAACGACACAAAATATGCGGAATGTTGCACGGATACGTCGTTAATCCAAATAACTGCAACAGTTATTTGGACGCCGACAGCATCGCGTGGCTTTGATTTTGGCAAGTTTTGAAGAAAACACGCGATTGAAAAAGACGCAGTTTTCTGAAGAATTATTGCCAAGTGCATACAGATATGCATACGACCTCATTAAAACAACTGGCGTCTTTTTAGCAAAGGAGATTGATCAGGGTTAAAAAGCTCTTGTTTGATTGTTCAACACATAGGCTTCAGAGTTGGATTATCTTTTCAGTCATCACCTCAATCCCACTGAATAAACACACACAAAAGAGAGTCAGGGCAAGGATGACGGTCTTCTCAACACGTGAGGCAGGCATTTCCAAACGAATTGAATGGAAAAAAACCGCTCGTCAGAGAGATTCCCATTTTGATCACATTCATCACTCTCTCCATATACAAGAAGAATATAAATCAGCTTGTAGCTGCTTGAGAATCAGATAGGAGCGAAAGACTTTTGATGGTACAGTTTCAACATCAGGCTTGGGGCCTTTTCAGTTGAACTATGCATTTGGTAAATCATCACCTTCTCAGAGATAACGCAAGTACAAGCTCAGTTGGAAGGCAGCAGAAAGTGATCTTGTTTTCAGCAGCTTCACGATGAAAGCCTCAACCAAGTGACACATTGTTCCTTTCTTTCATCAACGCTTTTATATAATCACATATAAAAATCGGATTCAGGCAGTATGAATACATGAGCAGTCCACACCAGCAAAGAGCATCTCGGAAGGTGTCCTAAGTTGTTGAATGTCATCACCATCCGCAATATACAAATACATCGATGGATAATACATAAATAAATAGCATCGATCAAACTAGCACCAACGTCCTGGCAAGAACGTCGGGTCTTTCAGATCTACTCAGCGTCGATCGTATGGGGAAAGAAGTTTGTCCTATCATCTCGATACACAACATAATCAAAGAGGACCCACAAACGTATGCAAACATACAAAATAGCAATAGTCGTTGATGCACATTCAATACGCAGACCAAATGCAAAACACACACGCGACAGAAGCGAGATGCGTCTCGAGAACTCACTTGCATTCTGAACAAATGAGCTCTTCCATCCGTCTGTGAATGCTAAATGACCGACCAATCACAACCACTCAAATTGACTCGCCGCTTTTATTATTATGTCGGTAACTGTACTAAAACAAAATCTGTGACGTGATACGAATGCTCACGATTTCGGCCGCCTCAAAAATCATGTGAGGTACCGAAATACCGGTACCCCAGAGAGGATCTGCTCTTTGTTTGGGTCTGACTTGATTAATCAAGACTGGGCAATCGCGAAGTAGGCAGCTCTGACACCTGGACTCGATGAATAAGTATTCATTCTTGAGAAAGATGTTTCTAGCAGCGTTGACATCTCTGTCAAGGAAGTACTTGCAATGAAGACACTTCAAGACTTTCTGGTGCTTCATTGTGTGGTTGAGTATCCCACATTTGAGACCAAGTCTTTGTTGTATAGTGTTTCTCACATTCTATCATCTTTCCTTCAGCCCTTTCCATCTTGTATTTAAGTAGTATCTTGAATTTGTAGTGAGACCACGTGAACATTGAGTCAAGTATACAATATCTGTATGAAAAGTTGATTATTTTTGCATGGGTAGCTGTAAAGAATACTTGATTTTTTTCGTTCATAAAGACGATCCCAAGGAGAGCAAGCAAGACAAGGAGCTAGTTCTTTTCTTATTGACTGTCTTTCATCTCACTTGCAAATTTGCTACCACCTTACGACATCAATTTCAGCTGAAAGACATGACCAAGTATGTATTCTCTGCCAAAGCTAGAGAAATATTTGATATCCATCCTGAAACCGTTAGGGAGTAGGATCTTCAAGGACCGATTAACACCAGTTATCTCAAGTAGTAGCAGGCACAGAACACGGTTGTATGATCCTGAATCGATCGATGGTCGTTTAGAACAAGAAATGGATATCATTTTATCATTTCGACACCGAGATTGACAAAGCGCTACGATCGGTTCTTGTCGAGTTTTATCATCCCTAAACCAATTATCCGATCTTGTACGACAGAAAGCATTGCTATCAACTGCTTTCTCAGATAGTGAAGACATTATCGACATTGGTTTCGATCTCAAATATAACAAGTCAAGACTGTTCAGATTGGTAGAAATGGTATGTGAGAGCGGGTCTTGAGGATTGTGGCTACCGTCCAAGACCAATTTGAGTACGGACTCTTCGCGCAAATATGTGACGCGTAGTGTCAAAGTTATGGTTCTCGCTGACCAACAACGCTATCAAGACACGAATGAAGATATGGAAATGCAAGAAGTAAAAGAAGACCTCTAGTCTTGTGTTCATATTTTCGTTGTCAGAGGAAATAGAAGAAAGATAGGAATGCTTAGAAGACTGCGAAAGGACTAATAGATGCAAGATAGACAAGCCAAGTCCGAATAGCACATTGAAAGTGAAACTGTATCCAACGAAGGAACTAAAGCAACTTCTCAAGAAGATGTTTGGCACCAGAAAGTCTTGAAGTGTCTTCATTGCAAGTACTTCCTTGACAGAGATGTCAACGCTGCTAGAAACATCTTTCTCAAGAATGAATACTTATTCATCGAGTCCAGGTGTCAGAGCTGCCTACTTCGCGATTGCCCAGTCTTGATTAATCAAGTCAGACCCAAACAAAGAGCAGATCCTCTCTGGGGTACCGGTATTTCGGTACCTCACATGATTTTTGAGGCGGCCGAAATCGTGAGCATTCGTATCACGTCACAGATTTTGTTTTAGTACAGTTACCGACATAATAATAAAAGCGGCGAGTCAATTTGAGTGGTTGTGATTGGTCGGTCATTTAGCATTCACAGACGGATGGAAGAGCTCATTTGTTCAGAATGCAAGTGAGTTCTCGAGACGCATCTCGCTTCTGTCGCGTGTGTGTTTTGCATTTGGTCTGCGTATTGAATGTGCATCAACGACTATTGCTATTTTGTATGTTTGCATACGTTTGTGGGTCCTCTTTGATTATGTTGTGTATCGAGATGATAGGACAAACTTCTTTCCCCATACGATCGACGCTGAGTAGATCTGAAAGACCCGACGTTCTTGCCAGGACGTTGGTGCTAGTTTGATCGATGCTATTTATTTATGTATTATCCATCGATGTATTTGTATATTGCGGATGGTGATGACATTCAACAACTTAGGACACCTTCCGAGATGCTCTTTGCTGGTGTGGACTGCTCATGTATTCATACTGCCTGAATCCGATTTTTATATGTGATTATATAAAAGCGTTGATGAAAGAAAGGAACAATGTGTCACTTGGTTGAGGCTTTCATCGTGAAGCTGCTGAAAACAAGATCACTTTCTGCTGCCTTCCAACTGAGCTTGTACTTGCGTTATCTCTGAGAAGGTGATGATTTACCAAATGCATAGTTCAACTGAAAAGGCCCCAAGCCTGATGTTGAAACTGTACCATCAAAAGTCTTTCGCTCCTATCTGATTCTCAAGCAGCTACAAGCTGATTTATATTCTTCTTGTATATGGAGAGAGTGATGAATGTGATCAAAATGGGAATCTCTCTGACGAGCGGTTTTTTTCCATTCAATTCGTTTGGAAATGCCTGCCTCACGTGTTGAGAAGACCGTCATCCTTGCCCTGACTCTCTTTTGTGTGTGTTTATTCAGTGGGATTGAGGTGATGACTGAAAAGATAATCCAACTCTGAAGCCTATGTGTTGAACAATCAAACAAGAGCTTTTTAACCCTGATCAATCCCCTTCGCCAGTCAATCAGCTCCATGTTGTTATATTTGGCAAAAAATCATCTTCAGAAAACTGCGGCTTTGAATGCAATCGCATGTTATTCTTCTCAACTTTGCCAAAATCAAAGCCACGCGATGCTGTTGGTGTTCGGAGAGCTGTGCAAAACTTCTCTCAACGCCATTGGGATCTACGGACTAACAACGCATCCGTGCAACATTTTCATTAAGGAAAATCATAGATAACAAGTGAATGCGGGTTGATAATGCAGCGCATGAGTAGCATTCAAATCACTTATGTGAGCTTAAAATATGAATTGGTGGAATCTTTTTTATCTTTTGTTGCACAAATATTGTTGTCAGGGCTCCTTTATCTGTCTGCAATCATCTCAACTTTGAAAAAACTCATCTGACGTGGATCAATTCATTTCATTAACAACATAGGAAACATCAGGGCTAGCCAGTCCAGTAGCCAATGTATCTTCGTCTCCAGGATTCTCATGATTCTTTGTATCGTGCTTTCTGCTCTCCTGATCGCATCGCCAACTCTCAGAAAGTGTTAACAGTGTTACTGCTTCAGACTGTAGAGTGTGTTAAACAGCCTATGACTGCTCACTTGCATATTGCAATGACCCATGCTGGTACTGTGGCAGGTGAGAAAACACGCTCCGTCAGCCCCAATGATGTTACTACCCAGATTCATTTAATGGTTCTGAGCTACAACCATTTGGCTACTGCAAGTGCTACAACCTCACGTCTTCATCCTTGCAATGCAAAAAGACATGAGAGGAGACAAGCATTAACTGGCAAATATGTATACACCATTGAAGTAGAATAATTGGGCTCAGTTCATCCTGTGGGTTACAATATGCTTCTTCTAATACGCTGAACATATGAGCTATCTTTAGGAGCATGAAAGCATTCGTTTCGTGATGATTTTCAGTTCACTAGCATTCATTTACAAACCAGACGGCATCAATTGCTCTACCATCATGCAACTCCGAGAACGGAAGGGCACTATTCCTCCAAGGGTCAATTACACCCTCTTCTTTTCGCTTATTATCCTGCTGCTCCACACCGCTCTTCCTGTACTCCAAGTTGCTGCCACCAACAGCTCATCTTCCTCTCTGTCTGGATGTCAAGTGTGTTATTCTACTGGCAATTGCTCGCACGCCTATCTCGATGGTCCCGGCAAGTTCTGTGGCAACTGGCTCGATCAGTTCAACCATCGCCAACGGTGCTGCTGCCCTATGGAAGCGACCTGCAAAGTCTCGAACTACGCCTGCAAATGTTCCAACGCGGACTCTTCTTCTTCCTCCAATACCCACATGAGTATGTATGGATGGATAGGGCTTGCACTTGGCGTGGCTGTTTTCCTCAGTTGTTGCATTGGCACATGCTGGTTCGGCTGCCTCATGCTCAAGAAGGCTAATCAGCCGCCACCACCACCGGCATATGCTGTGACTACTGCTGTACCTGTTCCAGTCGGTACAATTCCTCCATACAGCATTGCACCAGCATACGTTACTGCCTCCGCCCCGCCAATCTACCACTATGGTTATGACGAGAGTTATAGCTCCGGTGGTGGGGGCTTCTCTTCCGCAATTACCACTGTCGCGGGGCTCGCCACAGGGATGTTCATCGCGGATGCCATCTTCGACCACGGGCATGACGGCTTTAATGGAGGAGGTTTTGATGGTGGAGGAGACTTTGGTGGGGACTTTTAAGTTTTAAGAATTTGGGAGAATTCAAACATTTTGTGTTCCAGTAAGATATACGTTATCTTTGGGAGCAGAGCTTGGTGTCTGGTGCTGCTTTGGTCCTTGGGATTGCTGCGTAGATAGATTTGCATTTCCCAGCAGCCATTTATGGAGCTGCAGTACTTCATAATTTGTATACTGTGTAATGTCTTGAGCATCACTGGTGTGTGCATGCGTTTACTGCTGGTTTCCGGTCCAATACGTAACGTTTATGACCAAATGCTGCCCGTATTTGTCGGTCATTTCTGGAAAGTGTTAGCCCACCAGATTGTTGAGTGTGACGATGAGAATGGCGTCGGGAAGGCTAGCGATATTCAGTTTCCTCGACGATTGCTTTTGTTCCGTTTCTTCGTCTCCACGTAACTGTCTGCTGCGTTGGAGTCGATCCCCATTCTCATTCGTGCGTTCACCTTTCTTTTCTTCTTCGTCGACTGCTGTTTCTGAGGTCTGTGCTCTCAGCTGGCGTCTTCTCTCGCATTTTGTCACATACACTCCAATCTCCTGTTGATATTGCTGCAACACTGAGCTATCGCACGTCGCCGCTTTCAGCACGTCTGCAAACCACGCAGAGCATGCTGTGTCACAAACCACTTGGTCAAGTGTCACTTTTCCTGCCGCATCAGAAGCCTGACAGAGTTCTTGACATGCCACAGGAAGACTGGTGAAGCTATTGTTGCTGCTACTACCACTGGTGCTGGTATGCTTGTCTAGTAATGAGAAAAGTAATTGCAGATCGTGAACGAGCTCCGTGACTGTCGCTGCCTGAATAGACGTGCATGTGTCAGCGGTCGCTGTGGAAGCGCCACCAAAAATGGCCACCATCCCACTCAAAAGATAGCTTGGTAGTATACGCATCACTGCCTCTCTGATTGATTGATAAGTAAAACCGTAAATGCTGGGCGATATAATGATGATCGTGAGCAGGAGAGTGAACAAATTTGCCTCATACCACAATGCGGAGAAAGTGTGTCCATTTTTTCGTGCTGTGACTTGTCCAACAGCCGACGCTCCAAAGCAATCCTTCTCGATGTGCTATATAAATTTTATAATTATATTTATTATAGGAGGTTATTTATTTGCATAAAATAATGTTATATTTAATAACAATTAAATTAAAATAATAATATTAAACGATTCATAAAGGCTTTTGGAGATTCTTCACGAATCTGGTCATATCATTGAACGGCGTCTGTCTGAACAGATTGTGAATCGAAATAATTTTTCCTTCTATTTACACATACAGGCGCACAGCTTTGAACAAGCAATTAATCGTTCTGTTCATTAAGTCCCCGCTCTGCACATACCATACATGCCTGGGTCTACAAAGGCATGCCTACTTCACCATACACTATGCAATAATTCCTCACCCAACACTCCCATGCAGAGATTCTGCATGGCGATGTCCGCCATCGCTTGTCGCGTTTTCGTCGTCGCCGAGCCAATATGCGGCAAAATGACGCAGTTGGACAGTGCAAACAATGGATGTGTCGGTGGTAATGGCTCTGGTGTGGTGACATCCAGCCCAGCACCGCCAATCTGCCCGTGCTTCAGTGCATCGTACAGCGCCTCTTGATCGACAACATCGCCGCGACTGGTGTTGATCAGCACTGCCGATGGTTTCATCTTGGCAAACTTCTCAGCATTAAAACTCTTGCGCGTGGCGTCTGTGAGTGGTTGGTGCAAACTCACGATATCGCTCTCTTTCAATAGCGTCTCCATGTCCACGTACTGCACGTCGTCCCCTACGGACTGAGCCATATCTGGTTTTTCCCGTGGACCCGTGTAGAGGATCTTACAATTAAAGCCATGCTTGAGCATACGTGCATAGGTGGAGCCAATGCGTCCAAGACCAATGATTCCCACAGTGCAGCCAGATACGTCCGAGCCACAATACCCGAACGGCTGCCAGAGACCCCAGCCTCCGTTACGAGCACTATCACTCACCTCAATGACTCTGCGTTTCACAGCGAACGTCAGTGCAACAGCCGTCTCAGCTGTCGACACGTCCAGCACACCAGGCGTGTACCCTACACGCACGTTTCGGGCTTTACAGGCCTCGATGTCGATGTGGTTGTAGCCCACAGACATGGTGGATACCACACGCAGCGATGGACCGGCGTGGTCGAGCATCTCGGCGTCGACACGATCTGTGACCATGCAGAACAGGCCAGTGCACCCCTTGATTTGCTTTAAAAGCTCTTCGCGAGAGGTCAGTTTATCGGTGGCCCAATTCCCCACAATTTCCACGTCAACACCATGTGGGGACGCACTGATCAGTTGCTTGAATTTATCTGTTCAGGTAGCATGGAGATCGATTGGTAAGTATCGAATTATACGAGAAGATATGATATGTATCATACCAACAGCGTAGGGGAATGCGCGCGAAAAGACCACCTTGTGTGGTACACCAACAGCTGTACTCATAGCTAACCCTTCGTTATTTTATCTGGATGAAATGAAAGGGGGATTGTGAGAATGAGATATGACAATCACCATGCATTCCACACACACATCTCTCGTCACAATGATCATCCTAGTCAGACAGACCTGCTTGCCTTCAACAGAAATTACCCAACAAACACCTGCACAAATCTTATTTTATCCTCAGCTTAACTGAAATCATTCGTTAATTGTTGGAATACTTAATCGAAGTGTTCCACAATTTTAGGTAGAACGCTCCAGATTTGCTACGTGTCAAATTAACGGTTGACATGTGCCAGATTAATTGTTGCAACCTCAGCAAGTTCCTTCAGCTTTTGGTTTTGCGTGCGTGTTTCATCCTCACACTCTCTGCATCTACCTCTCTGTACGCGAGAGAGGCAAAGCACAATGGGAACAGAGATGAAAATGCTGATGAGTGCGAAGGAGTACGTGCTGATCGCGTGCACACTCATGCTCGTGCCGATTTTCTTGGTAGAGATTTTCGGCGTATCGATGATGCGTGATGCCATCCCAGAATTCCAGACCAATCCAGACATGCCGCAGTTACCAGATGTGCTTTACGGCCTCTTTTTCGCGCTGGTGCTCATAGCGTTGCGCTCAATGTTGACGGCAGTCTTTCGTCCGCTAGGACGAATCGTATTGTCTCCAGCCAAGCGCGTGAATGAAGACCGTGTCGAGCGGTTCGCAACCGTACTCTTCAAATTTCTGTAAGTTTGTTCATTGTCATAGATGAAGGTGAGAAGCTTAAGAGATTCGTTTGTTTGGTTGTAGATACTTTGTGATTATCACTGTAGTCGGGTACTATGTGATCAAGGATGAGGAATGGATGCCTGCGTTGCTGGGCGGCAAAGGGGCGACCATCAATACGTTCTATACCATAAACACCCCGCCATCAGTTGCGCTCAAGTACTACTACTTTGTGCAGCTCGGGTACCACACGCACAGTTTTATCTACTTGGTTTGTTTCTCGCCAGTCCGCAACGACTACATTGAAATGATGCTGCACCATGTTGCGACGATGATCCTCATCGGAGGGTCTTATCTTGCGAACTACTGCGCAACAGGGGCACTTGTGGTGTTTACGCATGATATTGGCGATGTTACTGGATGTAAGTCGACTATGTGACTGCTTAGAAATTCGACCATGAGCAAGATAACTAAAGTTAAATGTCTTCTTCATGTCTTGTATACCTACAGACTTTATCAAGGCAATCGTGGATATGGGCAAGACATGGCTCACTGTGATTGCGTATGTTGTGTTGTTGGTGTCATGGGCGTACACACGTCTCTACGTGTTCCCATTTGAGCTGATTTACCACACCATTTACGTATTGCCCGTCGCGAATCCGCACATCGTTGCCATCTTTGTCCAGCCAGGCAACGCCATGATGTGCATGCTGGTGATATTACACTACTACTGGTATGTGCTATTCTTAGTCATGGGCTATACACTGCTCCGCAGTGGCAAAGCTGATGACATTCAACAGAAAATCGAAGACGATGATGACAAGAAGGTCATGGCCATCAAGAAGGGCCAATAGATAGAACATTTGTTCGTTACCGGTAGTTGTATACTATCTGGCTGCTCGCTTGCTGTATTTCACTACTAGTGAGACTACATGTAAGAGTGTATGGCTACTTTCGTATGAAGCACTTGTACGCTAGCAGTTTAATCAGATACGCATGAGAGATCGAAAATTCAGCAATACCCAAGTTTATGTGATGCTATGTTCAAAGCTTCGCTAACTAGTGAGAGTTGATCCTTCCACTTGCGTCCCTGGTTCATTGAGTTGGTGTGTGTGGTCAACGCACGACTTGTTGTGAAGCGACTGGTGGAGTATCTTGGCATGGTTGAATTTATTTACACTGCACGACGCGATCCATGAGCCTTTTGGTTCTTATTTTTTTCAGAAAACGACCTATCTTCATTGTGGTCTTTTCGGAAGATTTTGGTGGAAAATAGATTTGCCAGACGACGCCTACTCTGAGATTTTTATGAACTGAATAAAACTATTTGAAATAAATCCGAAAACAAAACTTTACGCTCCAAAACCAAAAATTAGATAAAAAGTCTGAAAATAAATCCATTTCTGAGCATTTTAGGGGAATCTTAAACGGGTCTGTTGAAGTTTGGTTGAAAGCCCGTTCAGCCTTTTAAGAACCCACGGTGACCCCAAAGAGCTCCTCCTTGTCAGTCAGTCGCACAGAGACAGAGGTTGCAACCCGCACGTACACTGGCAAAAGCAACGATGGCGACGGAAATGAAGATGCAGTTAAACGCCAAGGAGTATGGTCTTGTTGCACTCACTCTCACTCTCATACCGATATCTATCTCCGAGCTCTTCGGTGTGCCCCACATGCGTGCAGTGATTCCGGCATTCCAGACCAAAGCTGACGAGATGCCACAACCACGTGATCTACTCGTCGCAGGGACTGTCGCTTGTCTAATTGTGGCACTGCGGGTGCTCTGTGCGACGGCATTTAAACCACTGGCGCAAATAATTCTCTCACCATCGAAGCGCGTGATTGAGGATCGCGTGGAGAGATTCACCAGTGTGCTTTTCAAGTTTATGTACGTGTTGATCTGATGGGTCGTACTTGGGCGACTATTACTGAAGTTCGATATTAAGTCGATTTACAAATGCTTACTGTGTAGATTCTATTTACTTATCACAACTGTGGGCTACTGGATACTGAAAGAGGAAAAATGGCTGCCAACTATGCTCGGTGGATCGGATGAAATTGGCCGTATTTTCACTTCAGCCAACACCCCACCTTCACAGACGCTTAAGTACTATTTCATGGTCGAATTAGGTTATCACCTGCACAGTTTGATCTACCTGACGTTGCTCTCACCGATTCGGAACGATTTCATCGAGATGCTGCTTCATCATGTGGCAACAATTCTGCTCATCACGTCGTCGTTCTTGGCGAATTACATCCCCGCCGGCGCCCTGATCGTGTTTTTGCATGATATTGGTGATGTCACTGGCTGTAAGTACTGATGACATCTCTCCATTTTTCTATTTGTTTGACTTGTTAATATGGTTACTAAGTATCTTTCGCGTGCCACAAACCACAGATCTCATTAAAACAATCGTTGATTCGGAGAAAACACCACTGATCGTCACGGCCTATGTTCTCCTCTTGATCTCCTGGGCGTATACGCGACTTTACGTGTTCCCTTTCCATTTGATTTACCACATCATGTACGTGGCAAACGTCGTCGACCCAAGTATCGTGAACACATTCTTGCAACCAATCAGCGCGATGCTATGTATCCTTGTCCTGTTGCATTACTACTGGTTTGTGTTGTTCTTGGTCATGGGCTTTACACTGCTGTTCAAAGGCAAGATCGAAGACATTCAGCAGAAATGCAGCGAGGAAGATGTGCAAGAGGAAGAGGCAGTGGTGACCAAGAAGACCCAGTAATCCAAGTGAGCAATAGATAATGCAGTCGCTTTATCTCTGTTGTTTTTCTAGTCGGATAGTGTTAAATCACGTTATTACCAAGAATGTTATTTTGGGTAAATAAAAACATTAAATTGGGCTGACAGCCCAGCACTGTACTGTAGCTCATCAGAATTGATTGCTGGCTAGCGAGAGCGAATGATGCTGACTGCAGGAAGGAGGCCGCTTTCGCTCACTGCTGCAGCAACCAGACAGCGCTGGCTGATTGGGAGGAGCTTCACTGCTGCGGTAGACGCGCAAGGATATGATGTTATTGTAGTTGGCGGAGGTCATGCAGGTTGTGAGGCTGCGGCTGCCGCTGCGCGCTCTGGTAAGCCAAACTCAAACTCGCCTTCAAAGGAAATGGTATGTTTTCTCACTCTAAACATTCTGTTTTACTCTTCTTTTATGTATGTACAGGCGCAAGAACTGCACTAGTCACGCAAAAACTCTCAACCATCGGCGAGATGTCCTGTAATGTATGTGTCTTATATTGGTAATTTTGCTACAGTTTCCTCCAGCAACTCACTCTGTCCATATATCTCATGCTTATCTATGAGTAGCCTTCCATCGGTGGTGTAGGCAAAGGAACGCTAGTGCGAGAGGTAGATGCACTCGGCGGTCTCATGGGTATGGTCGCTGATTCCGCTGGGATTCAATTCCGCATGCTCAACTCTGCCAAAGGTCCTGCTGTGCGTGGTCCTCGTGCGCAAATGGATCGCGACATTTACCAGCAGCAAATGCAAAAGACATTACGAGAGCAAGTCCCCAATCTCTCACTTGTGGAGGAAGGTGTAGAGGATCTACTTCTCTGTCCGTTTGACCAGAGCAAAATCCAGGGCATCATCACCTCCTCTGGCCGGAAAATTCATTGCTCTAAAGTGGTCATCACCGCCGGCACATTTCTCCGTGGGATGATCTACCAAGGACGTGACGTTCGCTTCCCGGCTGGTCGTCACATGCGCGACTGCAATGGGCTGGAGCCACCATCGATTGGATTAGCGAAGACACTCGAACGATTCGAATTCCCGCTCGGTCGCTTGAAAACCGGCACCCCGCCGCGACTGGACGGCAACACGATCAATTACGATGGACTAGAGATCCAACCGAGCGATAATCCGCCGAAACCGTTCTCTTTTCTTCATGAACACCAGCGCGTACCGCTGTTTGATAAACAAGTCGTTTGTCATGCCACTTACACTAACGAGAAGAGCCATAAAATTGTCCGAGACAATCTGCACATGCTACCAGAGTACATTGGAGGCGATGGACTGGGTGTTGGACCTCGATATTGCCCATCGATTGACGCTAAAGTCGTTCGTTTTGCGGACCGATCTCGTCACCAAATTTGGCTGGAGCCTGAGGGATTAAACACGTCCATCGTCTATCCGAATGGCATCAGTACTGCACTACCAGAGGCGCTGCAAGTAGAGTTGCTTCGCACGATCCAGGGACTGGAAGGCGTGGAGCTACTTCGTCCGGGATACGCGGTAGAATACGATTATATTGATCCTCGTTCGCTGCATCCAACGCTCGAGACCAAGAAAATCTCAGGATTGTATCTCGCTGGGCAGGTCAATGGCACGACTGGCTACGAAGAAGCAGCTGCACAGGGCATCATCGCTGGCATGAATGCTGGCCTAGCAGCACAGGGAAGACCGCCGTTTATCTTGGACCGGGCTGACGCTTTTATTGGTGTCTTAATCGATGATCTCGTGTCATTAGGCACGAACGAGCCTTATCGAATGTTCACATCTCGTTCCGAGTATCGACTGCTGCTTCGTCAGGACAATGCAGATTTGCGACTGACTCGGCGTGCATACGAGCATGGTACGGGGATCAGTGACGAGCGGATTGAAAAACTGGAGAAGAAAGAATCAGCGATGCAGTATGCACGAGAGGCGCTCGATGAGTTTGTCTGTGATCCGCACCAGTGGAATCGCCTAGGTGTGAAAGTCGGTCTAGACGGTGTCAAACGCAGTGCTGCGCAGATCTTGTCATTTGCCTATGTGACACCGGAAGACATTGAATCAATTTGGCTGAAAGAACAGTACCCCAAGGCAGACGCGATGCCAGATGAGGTGAAAGATTTGATGAAAACTGAGTGTCTTTATGCCACGCAACTCCGGTTGCAGAAACAGGAAATTGACGCTTTCCGCAAGAAACAACATGTCGAAATCCCTTCGTGGATCGATTACGAATCATTGCCAATGATCTCGAACGAAGAAAAGGAAAAGCTTTCCAAGGCACGACCGACAACTATTTACGCAGCCAGTCGCATCGCTGGCATTCGATCGGCGACACTACTGTTGCTCTACCAGTATGCCATGCGAAAAGAGTACGACCCCGAGTACAAAACCAAAGCTAAGGGCAAACGACGAGCACGTGAGGGTCTGGACCAATCTACATAGTCAAAAGGAGGTATAATCGCTCCAATACCGACAATAAATGTATCCTTAATACTTGAATCCCATCTTATCCACCCACACTTAGCTCCAATATTGTGTAATACGATCATTTTCATTTGCTGCGCTAGTTGCTCTTTCGACTTGGACGTTGCAATACATTTAGTGTAGCTTTGTTACATGTTCAAATTTCTTTACTCCTTTGTCAGTACTTTGAATTTGTTCATCTTCAAGTGTGCTTCGGCGTTGCATTGGTATTAATATTCACTGTAGATCAGTAAGGATAGTACAAGGAGATGTCAAGGCGAATGCGTACTCATTCGATGTGCTGTAGTGCAAGAAGCGCATCTTCCAGAAGCTTTTACACCATGGTGAAATGTCTAACAAGGGTACTGCGACAGCAAGTGTGTAATTCCGGCGCATCCATCTGCATGAGAGTTACCTCCATCGTTTCGGCGTCGCTTGATGAGCAAGATTTTCTTTTCTCCTAGTGTTGGTCAAGCTTTTTAGCCAATACGGCACCGTGTTTTTTGTCTGTAGGAAATTTCGAGCTGCATTTTACATATTTTTAGCGAATGTAAATTCACAAAACTAAAATAAGTATGTTTTATTGGTTTAAATACATCTAAGTCCTGTATAACTCTTATTGATTGGTTGAAAAAAATCAACTTCAACTTACTTGTGCAATGCCCTTGCGTCTCCTAAAGATTTCACGGAAAAAAACGACATTTTTGCCTCAAGCATGCATGTGCATCCATTCATTCATTTATTCCTACCAGCCCAGCGAGAAACCATCCACAATATCACGAACAGCCTCGTCAAAGATTCACTTAGATACTTTTACATAGCCAGCGCAGCAAGCCAATGGGGAACTCTGCTAGTCAGAGCATCGTCGACTGTGTTTGTGAGGGCGACATCCAAACCCTCAGAAGCCTTCTTCAAACCAAAAAGCAACAGCAAAACCTTTCGTCTTCTTCTGATACCAAGAATGTTAGCGACAGCACCGCGCTTACGGAAGAGCTGGCGCTAGAGATCGAAGAAGCGGTTCATACAGTCGTGGCGATGGAGATCGACTCAGCTCAGCAGTTTCAGCAGATGCTGATTGCATTAGAGTTACTTCTACCAAATCACCCTGACGCTTGGAATACTTCTACGACCAATACGTCGCTCTGGACGGCCTGCCATCGTGCATGTGTGACAGGAAACCTCTCGTTCTTGCCATTTGTGATGCAGCATTACAAACAACAATTCGAAAAGCAAGGGCGTGATCTCTACGGTCTCTTCCCGATTGATCTCGTACCACCAGAAGTGTTGCGATCCTCTGAAGACATTGCAAAAGATGAACAACAGCAACAACAAGCACAACTGTATAAGTGTCAAGAACAACAAGTGTCATCACCAACCGCCTCAAGCATCGTTCCAACCATCCCAATGGCGAGAACACGACGCAATGTGGCGCTGCAGGCGCTACGTAACAGCAAACAGCGCGTTCAAGCGCAAGAGATCCGTCGATTTGTGAATCCCTCATCATCGTCTTTGAAAGCCAATGAGGCTGATAAGGATGTGGAAGAGCCAGAGAACGGAGATGTGAGCTACTGTATGGACTATTTTCTCGCGTTTTTACCAAGCAATGAGTATTTATCGGTTGAACGCGGTCATCCTCTAGACTTTATACATGATCGCAGCCTGCCGTTGCGATTGAAATACCGCCTGCCACGCGTAGAAGCTGTTTTACATGGCTACTTCCAACTTATTTGGCGCGGGATCGATGAACCACGTAGTGAAGAGCCACATTACGAGCAGCACGTGTTGATGAAGGACGAAATGTCTCTCCATCCACAGACTCCGGTGCATCTCCAGCTTTCCGAGGAGTACCATGAACAACAGGAACGACCTCTGGAAGATTCCAACCCTGTAATAGAAGGGTGTTGTCCCTTTGAAATTTTTCATTTGCCTGAAGACGCTGTCTGTCATGTGCTCTTTGTTGCATGTGACAAGTACATGATGAAGCGAACGATTTTGCTGAGTACGGAGGGAATTGCTCTGCGCAGTCGATTATTTGATGACGAGCTGGAAGAGTACATAGAAGAAGATGAGGACGGCGATGAGGCGGACAGTACGGTAGGTTTTTCCTTTAATGTGGCGGGCCAGAGCTTTACGCATCCAAACAAGGCGTTCGAAGGAAAATTTTTTATGGATTTGGACGAATTTCACACCTTCGTGAAGGATTTGGGAGACTTATTGAAGCAGAAGAACCAAAAGGACCAGAAGCTCGAAAATAGACAACATATTCAACTGCAAGTGAAAGACAAAAGCGTTGACAATAATGAGATCAGTGTCCAAGTTCGCACAGTAGAGCCCACAGAAAGCGCGACGGAAAGTGTTTCACTGGTAAGCAACACCAATAACCAATCTGATTCTAGCAAATAAACGAAAGGTGAATCATCATAAAGTATCCCAGAGTGGAGCGCTTGCTCAAAATGATTCTTTGGTAATATTATAAATACGAATTTTTTAATGGTCTATGAAAACGCAAAACTGGGTGAATCGTCCATATTTGTAAGCGGTTTTCGCTCTCTTTCTCGATCGTTTCTTCATTCAAAACTTCCCCATAAGATCCAACGGGATCATGTCACTTCCGTTATCTGGACGCACAAAGATGGATTCACGTGTCGCATCTTGGAACTCGACAAACTCTGATGCAGCTGGCACCACTGGATTAAGGAGAATCATGTCACTCATCTCGTTTGAAGACGTAGAAGACGTCATCGATGTGCTCGGGTTCCAGTGCTGTGTCAAATGGGGCTGCGGAATCATCCGCACAGGATTCGATTGACTATGCGCGCGTGAATTCATCAATTTGGTCGACTTGGTTGACAAAACCATTGATGGCATCAGGTGCTGTGGTTGGTACTGTTGCTGCTGCTGTGGTCTCATCATCGGTGGCTTCCCGTTGGCCACTCGACTAGAACTCAAGTCCTCCTGATAATTCAAACATGCTGAAGCTGATGGTGCTACAGCTGCAATCACCGCTGCTTTTGTTGCATCCGATGGACCTGGTTTCATCACTGAGAAATGGAAACGCGCTCCATTACCAGTTCCTCCCTGCGTCTGTTGTGATGGCTGCTGTGGTGGTAGTTGCTGTTGTGTTGGTGATGGTTGTTCCACCTGCTGCTGCTGTTGCTGTTGCTGTAATCTCAAACCTGCATCATTGCCGCCACTGGACCGATACGATGCAGCACCACCACTTGAACGAACTGATGCTCCCCCGCCACTTGACCGCATGGATGCAGCGCCGCTCCAAGAGTTGCCTCTGTAATCATCTTCTTGATCCACTTCGCCTTCTGCGGTCGTAGGCATCCTAGGCTTCATCGTTAGACCTGCAAGTGCTAAAATATCTGGATCGGTCGAGAGATCTCCACCGAAGGACACTTCCGAAGCGGAATAGTTGCGTACTGGCAAGTTCAGATCACTGCTACTAGCGGATGAAATGAATCGATGGCGTTCCTCATGCGACGTGCGTGAGAAAGAGCTGCTCGCAGTAGAAAGCGACAGTGTATTTGGAGCATTCTGATAATCATTCAAATTCTTCAGTGGCTGTGTCGACAAGCTGTCCATTGTCATGGGAAAGCTATCTTTGCGAGCCAAGCCACTGTGGTGGCTAGTCGCACTGTGACGATCGCTCTCATCTCCAAATGAGATCACATCCTCATCGTCAACAATCGAATCGGCTGATGGTGCATGTCCTTGGTGTTGCTGTTGTTGCTGCTGAGCTGCCTGTGGGAGAGCATTACTGCTATTACTGTTATAAAAGGACGATGTGATGCTGTTGGAGCTAGAACTGGAATGTCGACTGCCTGATGCTGTGAGTTGTTGCTGATGATGATACTGGAAGCTATTGTGGTATTGGCCCATATTCTCGAGACAAATGGTGCATCCCCGAATCTCCATCACTGTGCGCGTTTCGTCGCTCGAATCGGATGAATGCATTGAATCCACACTGGAGTTACTATTACGTCGAGGACGAGTGGCAGCATTTACAAACCCTGAACAGTTTCCACACACTGCTTCGCCACAGAAACGACAATGATGGCACCGACGGAACGTGCGGAACATCTTGAGACAGATGAAGCAGTGGTCGCTGTCTTTCCACACAACACCACCAAACATGACTGTCGAGCCGAGTGGCTGTGGAGTCATCCGTGCCAAATTGCCGACACTCGCACAGAGCGACTGGAGCCATTTCTGGTACCGTTTTGGGTGTTTGAGCGTTGATTTTGATGGTAAAAGTGACAAGAACATGGATAATCGAAACGTATTCGGGTCGTTCGTTTCTTCAATGACAAATCCGGAATTCCGTAAATGTACGCGACTTGTGTGTTGAGATTTAGGTAGATGAGGGATATTTGCGAAATTAAGCGACGTGATTGCATGCACGCCAATCAATTTCGTGCCCTGAGCACTGCTTTCACGCGCAGCGCCTTTGCCCACACGTGTCAGTGCTCGATCTTGTCGTTGGAAAGCGTCCTGATAGCAAACAAACGTAAAATCACGCGCTGTTTCTGATCCACTGAGAGAGGTCGATCCACGCAAGGACAGCCAATTAACACTGTAGGCATCGTCTTCACTGAAACTCTGGCGTCTGCCACTTGTGCTGTTCGGATCCACAGCGAATGGAGGTGGTGTAGTGCATGTGAGGTTGTTGATAGTGATACCATTGATGAAATTCTTGGGGAAAATCTGTCGCATGAGGTCCTTAAATCCATCGGTCGTGCTGGTTGTGAGCAGTTCCAGCATCGTGTGCACATTACTATTGACGGTAGTCACACCGCGAACGATGTAATAATCTGAAGGTTGCCCGCCACCCGCACCGAAACTCGCGACGGTATGGAGTGTCGGTGGTAGTGCGCGGCCATGCATCTCATAGATCATGGTGTTGTTTTTCTCTGTCACAAACTTCCATCCGCTTTGTGTACTCGCAAGTTGCGCCAGGTCGGATGCCGACTCCCGCGCGCGCTCCAGCACTCGTACGGACGGTGCATGACCTGTGATCTTATTCTCCGCGGTGCGGCTCATATTGATCGGATTGTTGGGGGACTTGAGGAATGGATCGGCTGTGACTGCTAATGCCAGGGGGGCCATGTGGAAGGCGGCCATTTTTTACGACCCACCGGATTTTCTTCAAATCCAATCGTCTGTACGTGAATGCGTCTCTCGAATCAGACTGGCAAGCGATCGTGTTTTGTTCTTTCCCGTGCCGACGGACAGTGTCGTCTCTTCCTGGCTCTTACGATCACAACAGAAAAGCGAATGGCTTTCTTTCGTCTTGCCGCACACAAGCCAAAGCGCGAAATGGCACACAAACCCACAAGCCCAGGAATACCAATGCACATCAGTTGAACGCAGCAACAACAACACGTCAGCCACATCCACACCTAGTTTTACTATGCATCTTTATAACTCATAACCTTTAATAATAAATATACCTTATAAATAATTACAAATTAGTTTTTTGAAGAATGTAAATCCACTATTGTGGATGGAACTATGAAATTAAATATTTGGGGACCATGTCTGTAACGCTGCCCTACCCCTGAGTGGCAAATCGACGACCGACGTACCAGTGGGATTTTATGACTAATTCTCTTAATTCAGTACACTTTAGTGTACACAGTGCAACCTTGGGAGCCACACTGGCTGTATCAGGCTGGTTGCTTTTGCCTGTGGGATGTAGGGGTTCTATCCCCCCGCCTTGTTGCATAATTGTGTAGGTTAACCTGTGTGCTTTGTACTACACTCTGAATGCTTATTCCAAAATTCCATGCGTTTGGTTTAGAAGGATACACTTGGCCACTTTTGCTCCCATATTTCACGTTAAATCCCGTGCATGAGAGCTCCGTATACAGTACTCGCATGGAAAGTTCAGAACTTGCAATAACAGTGCACACTACCCGATGATACATCGTTACTACTCTTGATATTGGACCATGCTCACACACAAACCCTCTCCACATGGATGGAAGCATCCTCCACCATCAATTCTATCTTTTGTAGCACAAAAGAAGGAAACGTACGAGTCGCTACAGTACAAACTGAAGGCGATCGTGTCTCTTGGTCCCCCCGCAAACCAGCTGGAGGTTGCGTATGCTAAAAAATGTTGAGCTTACCCATTAGAGAGCAATTGCAAGCAAAGATAATGAATGATGAGTGATCTTCACACAACACATTCCAACAAAAGAGTGAAGCGACCGAAGAGAGGAGGGGAGAGAATGGACACTTGTGGGTTCAGAGGCACACTGAGCCAACGATACTGTATGAATGTCATCCATTCCTGACTCTTCCAATCCGTGCATCATTGGGTCAAGACATCGCTGAAAACGATGGCGTTGGTGCTTTCGCAGCTTGCATCACACAAATATGCATCATCATCGCCTAAGACGCAAGAGGACTTGACACCTGGCGTCATACGCTTTTCGTTGCGCAAATGAAATGCGTAAAGGATGGAAAATGAAAAACAGCGATAATCAACGGAGGATTTCCGATTATATTTACAGAGCGACGAAAAGATAGATTTACATAACAAAAAGCTAGAAGACACAATATCGCACTCAGATCAGTAGTAATTGTAGTCCACAGGTTTGCCCTCTTTCGTGGTCAAGCTGATCTGCAAAAAGATATCGCTGCGTGGTGCGCCGAGACCACCTACTTCATCTGGTAGCACAAGCGGATAGCTATATAGTTCGTTATGTCGATTGCCTGCGTAGAGTGTCAATGGGATGACAGCCGATCCGATCAAATCGTCGCGTGAAAATCGATCGTAGTCGAACACCTGCACGATCATGAATTCGTTCTCCCACTCTTCAAGCTCAAACTCGAATTTTTCTGGCGGTGACCATTGTGGGTTGAGATCGTTCATGATAGTCGAGCTCTTCTTGGTCATGTCATTGATGGAAAACACTACGTATGGGTCGCTTTTGCCACCAGCAGCGATGGGATCGGCTGCTGCCAGATCCTGGCACTTGTAAAGCACCACGCGCAGCACATACTTCCCCATCGCGGCTTACGGTGCTTCTACTTGCACTTTATGGCGAGCGTCAACGGAGAGAAGGAGAGAGGGTGAGACAAATAGGTGGAGTGGTAATTCCTTTTTTCGTTCCTCTCTACTTCCACTGTCGACACGATGCTGTTTGCGAACTTAAGCGAGAGCTGCCAGAAGAAAATATTCAAGGCTTTGCAATATTATCGAAAACGCACTTAGTGTGGACACTGCGAACTTAATGGAAGAATTATTTCAAGTTGCAATATGAAAAGATTTGCAAGCAGAGCCGAACACGCGATCAGATTAATAAAAGGCGACAAGATGGCAAGTGCAGCAGAAACGACACCGTTGGTGATTGGCGTGATCGTGTTCGAGGAGGTAATGCTTCTGGATTACGTCGGTCCGACGTCCTACCTGGAGCTCTTGCCTACAATCGGTGTGCCAGTCAACTTTGTTACCATCTCTCAGAAGCAAGGGCCGCTACGTGCGAAAAAAGGAACAGGAGAGGCCAATACGGGGGTTCCGCTTTACAGCACTACCACCTACGAAGACTTTACGGGCGAGATTGACATTTTGCTCATTCCTGGTGGTTTGGGAAGACTGCAAGTAGTCAAAGACACTGCCTTCTTAGCGTTCATCAAGCAAGCAGCGACACGTGCCAAGTACGTGCTCACAGTCTGCACTGGATCAGCGATTCTTGCAACCACGGGTTTCCTTGACGGCAAAAACGCTACGACCAACAAGCTTTCGTTTGACTCGATTGTGAGTGCACATCCAAACGTAAACTGGGTACGCAAGGCGCGGTGGGTCGTCGATGGCAACATCTGGACCAGTTCGGGCGTATCTGCGGGCATGGACATGGCGCATGCGTTTATCATCGACAAGTATGGACCAGAAGCGGCTGCAGATATGGCCAAGTATCTCGAGACCGTGCCCAATACCGATCCGTCCAACGATCCGTTCGCGTAAAGACGCATAACAGTCTATACACCATATGTCTCTTTTCTGTGAACAATTTGTATGTCCACAACTATACCAAATGAACTGCGATAGTCACCGAGATGGTAATACAGCTACAGTTTCATGCACATTAATGAGTAAGTGCGACAGAAGAAATGATTTGGTTCTTTCATATCCAATTCTCATGAACTGCTTCTGTGACTTGTGTTTGACACGCAAGGGTTTGGACTGGAGCTCTACTAGTGCATGTATGATACGGTAGCATACCGGTATTCTTCACACATCTTAGGATCCTCATGTGGACGTCAATAAGAACGAAACGAAGAACATGGCGATGGGCATGTTGGACGCCATCAGCGCCAGCGGCTCCAACGACAACACTCATACCACAGCGCCGCTTCACTCCAACACACCGTCCTTCTCGTCATTCTACCTGCTCTACGTATGTCTCTACGCCTGTGGAAGTCTCTTTCTCGTGCCAAGTGCGATCTCCTGGCGACGCATGTGGCGGAACCGGCTCAGCGACATCACAGCCGTGCGGCTCTTTGCGTTACTCGGTATGGGCGCCTGCTTTCGTGCGTTGGCGTTCCTTTTTGTGGCTGTGTGGATGTTCTTCGTCTATCGCTCGCATGGATCTGTGAAGGATGCCATCCACCTCCACCTATCATATCTACAGATCGTCATCTTATGGCAGGCACTTGGCATGGTCGCAGCATTTGTGTTGGGTGGTGTGTTTCTGCTCATCTTTAACACGTGGGCCAGTATGATCGAGCAAGTCGGTAGCGAATACATCGCGCGTAGCGGTGCGTCGTTTCGTGCCACTGACTCCAGGCAGCCGCATCCAGCGTCTCCACCACGTTTGCTTTTCATCAAGATGGTCGTCCTGGTGTTCCTGCTGCAAATGGCGACGTTTCTGTTCTTGCAGATGGCACCTGAAGACACCATGCGTCGTAGTATGTACATGATTGCAACGGCACTGCTGGCGATTTGCTTCCTTGTCTGCATGTTTCTGCTGCCAGCGTATGGCAGTCGTATGTGCGCGCTACTTGGAAAAGTCGCGGAAGACGCCAGTCACCGGCAACGCAATATCCGACGCATCGCCGCAATCTCTACAATCTTTTGCTTCATGCGCGTGCTGTCACTGCTCCTCTTGGCAGCCTCACAGTACGGACGAACAAGGGAAGAAGCATCGAAGGCATCAAGTAGGAGCCAGGCAGAGGATCACTCTTCCTTTGATATCCCTGTGCAGGATATTATCGATGCCAATCCAATTTTCTTCTTCACGTCTAGTGGGTGGTCCAGTCGCACGTGGCTACTGCATTGGGTTGTACTCTTAGAAGTGATAGAGTTCCCACTCGAATGGGCGTTGCTGATGGCGCTGTTGTGGGTGCTCCCGTCCAAGACAGTACTCCCATCTATTCGAGGCTATCAACCGATCGGTGAAAAATGGAAATGGCGGCAGTAATTTGTTAGTATAGGCGCCGCTTTGTTTAAATGCTAGTCAGCGTTGCAGTGATGTATTTATAAGCTGATTGTGAAGTGGTGGCTTTCATATATGCTTCTAATGCCCCAATAAATCGGCTGTCTCGAAAGACTTTTCGCTGCATGACAATATTCAACGGCTCGTCAAATCATTTCCATACATTTCATTGAAAATATAGCACATATTTGCCTTCGTTATTCTTGGAAATAGAGATGACTTGCTTCTTTTGAACCATTTAAACAACTTCTTTGATGTGAATTAGCAACCGACGGTGATGATGATTTGTTGACGTTCGATGCCGATTCCACCGCCGCAAACTCGGACTTGATTTCATTGTTAGAGCAAGTTCCACTCGCCGCAAACTGCAAAGGTGACTCGGACACGAGGTGGGGCGAAGTCGCTATGCTCGTCTTTCTTTTCTCTGATTTCTTTTGTAAAGAATTGGTTTGATTCACTTGTTCCGAGTCTGATTCCATTGCCAACACCTCATGGCTGCTTGTTTGCTTTGCATCGGCTTTCTTTGATAAAGAGTCGTGTTCACTGATTTGTAGGTTTGGTGTTGAAGGTGTAGCACTGGGTTTGTTCGTATCCTTCGGTTCATGGTTTTTCGAAGGTTCCTTGTTTGGCTCCTTTATTTCACTCCCGACCGTCGAGACAGTCTTCAAAGACTTCTTCTTTTTGGGGGTTTTAGTTATCTGTAAATCAGCGTCCATAAGAGATATCCACGCTTGAAGTGTCTCGGTTCGCTTGACTTGGGCTGGACTGTCACCAAACGCGTCCAAACGATCTGCAAGTGCGTGAAGAAGTTCCAATACGGTCTTGTCACTCGTAGCCTTCCAGTTGGCGCAATTGCTGTCCATAGCTACTCGCACCACCTTCATTTTCTCCATAAAATCCGTCACAGTGTACGATTTCTCGGTCCAGGCATTCACTTCACTCAGCGCTAATCGCACTTGGTTCTTTAGCTCTTGCTTTTTTTTCCTCGTAAGTGGAAAGGTTGCATCAATATATTTCGACAGAGCGTTCACATTCCTACATCGTCAATTCATTAAATTCATGCATGAAGAGAAAACGCAGGTAAAAAAACTGAAAACAAAAGTTCCACATACTTGTCAAAGCTGGTGTCATGAGATGCAAATTTTCGCTGCACCTCCATGATGTTCTTTAGCAATTGCTGTGCTGAATGCCGCGTCAGCTCCGGTTTCCCCTTGACAATAATGTTAACAATACACGAGACAATCAACTGTAGTGCTTCCATCGTTGCTGCTGTGTCTGCTTCGACCATAATGCCAAGACGTTTCTGTACTGAGTGGAATTTCTGCATGAGCGTCCTGAAACTCTCCACCCGCACGTTCATTTTTTTGGTCGACAGCTCTGTGCAGAAATCACCACATTTTTTCAAGGCACGTGACAACGAAGTCTGATGGGAAGCTGTAGCTGCGGATGAGGCTGGTGAAGATGCTGATGTAGAGGTAGACACACTTGTCTGCTTCTTTTTCTTCTTTAGCTCCTGCTTGTCTGACTCCGATGATGTTGTAGAAAGTAGCTTTCGTTTCTTCGAAGGAGTTTTTGGAGTCTCCGATGGTCCTGTCTCTGATGCGGTGAAAGTAGATGATGACTCTGTACCAGCAGTGGTAGGAGTGGGCACCGACCATGACGACGTTGTTATTGTTGTTGCTTCTTCACACAAATCAACAACATTATTGTCTCGCTTTTTACTCTCTTCATTCTTCACAGCGACCCACTCTTGTTTCTCTAGCACATTCGTGACGAGTAAATCCATGCTTTTCGACAGCTCTATCCGCAGCTTATCGAGTTGCTGCACACGCGTCCACACTGTCGGCATGTCCTCGAGCATAGTGTCCCATAGCTGCAGCGATGCGCTTTGCACCTCCTCGAGTCGCTGCGTCACCGCGACGGCCCTTGTGAGCACTTCATACGTGTCTGCAAGCTCAGCGTCCAGAGCTTCGCGGCAGTACGTGCGCAGTTCTGTTGTTCCGAGGCGGGAAAGAATCACATTCATCGTCTTCTGAAGTTATGCGCCTCCTTCCCCTCCACGAAAAATGCAAGAGACCCATATATGCATTTTAGCTAATTATTGGTGCATATTAAAAAATCAACACTATGATTGGATAAAATTGTAAATTTCATGTAATATTGCTCTTTTTAGTGCTACTTTTTACTGATCTGTCGCCAAGCGCGCGCTTGAACTTGAATGGAAAATAACGGCATGACAGAAAGAGACCCATGACAACTTGTAGACACCGAAATAGAATGGCTGCTTTCTGAATCAATTCATCCAAAGACCCAGTAGTCGTGCTCGATCAATAGTTGGATATCATCTTCACAGGACGATGAAGGATTGCGCACACTGTCGGAAAGAATTATCTCCACAGTTGTCGCGAAGAAGTCGTTCTGTACGACCACATTAGGAGCATCTTGCTTGATGCACCAACGATATTTGGATACTTGTCACTCTATTTTCAGTTATACGTTTGTAACTAGGTTACTCCAACTCGTTTCGCGAGTTGCGCCTGCCAACTGGCTACACCTAGAATACGGGCTATACCATGTGAGCAGGTTCAAGTCCGAAGACCCCGAACTCACGCTTTTTTTGCGCTTCTACGACTCACTTGATTCTCGTTGCAAGTACTCTGGTCTTGCTCGATTGTTGGAAAGTTGTGTCGTCACGCGTATAATATTCAGCGAAGCGTTCACGTCGCGATCCCAAAATGTCTTGCATTCACTGGATTCACAGTGCAAAACGAATCGAGATTCGATTGTGCCATCGGAAACGCCGTTGACCATTTTTGGGAAGACTACCTTCGAAAGTTCAGCGTGACAGTGGAAACATCGCTTGCTTGTACGAAACTCGTCGACGGAACGAACGGTAGTGCGCTTTGCTAATTCCTTCTTGAGCGCTTTGACGCCATGGTGATGAATTGTCGAATGACATACCAGTAAAAAAATTCCCCATACTGGTTGCAAAGATACACCTGCAGTTGGTTATACTGAAAATAACATTTCGAGGTAATTCGTTTGTCAGGTTTTCTAGTCAGTATGACAGGTTTGGCCAGACCGACAAAATGGATAGTGAATCTCATACGTTTTCCGCACGGACGGACAGCTTGCGAAAAGAAGATAAGTAAAATGCCTATACAAGTCAAGTTTGAATGCGAACTTAAGAGCAAGTACAGTGCTGCATGGGCTAAGTCAAACAACCCTCACTTGTATGACTGTAAACGTCCAAGTTGCAGTCTTTCACCTCTTTTGTTTGACACTGAAGATAATGACATTCACGTAATTCCAAATTACAGGTCTGGGATGTGGGTACAATTCAGGTATATGCGAAGCTAGCTACAAAATCCATTTTCGAGAGGAAGCAAAACAGGACGACATCTGGACGATATTAAGAACACAATGAACTCTACCACTTACATCTACGATGCAGCACTTCAGGGAGACTTGGCGCGTGTGCAAGAATTGGTCAAGAGCGGTAGTGATGTTAATGGCATTTGGGTATTGCCCGATTGCCATTTGGCACCGTTGAGCGCCGCTGCAAGCAAGGGCCACCTGTCTGTTGTCCAATTTTTAGTAGAGTGTAACGCAAACATGGAGTTATCTGATAGGTACGGGCGAACACCGTTGAATCTTGCCGCCAGGAATGGACACCTGACTGTTGTTCAATATTTGGTCGAGCATGGCGCGAATGTGGACTCACCTGACAATGAGAGCAGAACACCACTGAACAGTGCTTCCGATGTGGGCCACCTAAAAGTTGTCCAATATTTGATCGAGCATGGCGCGAACATGGAATCGTCTGACACATACGGTCAAACACCATTGAATAGTGCTGTCAATACGGGTCGCGTAAACGTTGTCCAGTATTTGGTCGAACATGGCGCGAACGTGAATTCATCGAACAAATACGGTCAAACACTATTGAACCTTGCTGCTAGGGATGGAAACCTGACTGTTGTTCAATATTTGGTCGAGCATGGCGCGAACATGGAATCGTCTGACACATACGGTCAAACACCATTGAATAGTGCTGTCAATATGGGTCGCGTAAACGTTGTCCAGTATTTGGTCGAACATGGTGCGAACGTGAATTCATCCAACAATGACGATCAAACACTACTGAACCTTGCTGCTAGGGATGGAAACCTGACTGTTGTTCAATATTTGGTCGAGCATGGCGCGAATGTGGACTCACCTGACAAATACGATCAAACACCATTGAACCTTGCCGCTAAGAATGGACACCTGACTGTTGTTCAATATTTGGTCGAACATGGCGCGAACGTGAACTGGTCCAACAGATACGGTCAAACACTATTGAACCTTGCTGCTATGGATGGAGACCTGACTGTTGTTCAATATTTGGTCGAGCATGGCGCGAACCTGGAATCGTCTGACAGTGACGATCTAACACCATTGAATAGTGCCACCATGAATGGACATCTGACTGTTGTTCAATATTTGGTCGAACATGGCGCGAACATGGAATCGTCTGACAGTGAGAGCAGAACACCATTGAACCTTGCCGCTAGGAATGGACATCTGGCTGTTGTTCAGTATTTGGTCGAACATGGCGCGAACGTGAATTCATCCAACAATGACGACTAGACACTACTGAACCTTGTCGCCAGGAATAGAGATCTGGTCACTAACCCAGTTTTCACCGCGTGACGAATGTAAAATATTTCAACAATGAAGTGTGGACACCACTGAACAGTGCCGTCAGTAATAGGTATCTGATCATTGTTCAATATTTAATAGAACATGGAACCATGCTGGAAACATCAGATGGAGACGGCTCTATGCCATTTTATAGTGCAACTGAGAATAATCGCGTGAATGTCACTCAATATTTGGCGAGATCTGGGAAAAGCGTGGCGCCATTTCGCTATGCTAATACTAGCCGCTACTTGCCTGCTGTCCAGCTCTTGTTAAAGCGGGGAAGCACGGAGCATATATCAAATCAACCGTGTTTGGAACAAGCAAGATGATACAGGCAGCATCGCAAATAATAAGAAGTCGGAACTCATACCTTTAGAACAATTTCAAACTCTCTGCCATGAAATATTTGGAACCGAAGCGAGCTATGCTATATTGCGCACTCACCTGTGTAACATCCATGCTGTTATAATCGACGTATGAAGAGACCAGACCACAGCCACGCTATCCTTGTTACTACTAAATATTTAGACCTGGTCCATCGCATTCATTCCTTTCTATTGGTGATTACCAGCATACGAGCAACCGTGTAGACGCGTTTGAGAGGTTGATAGACTCTCCTGCTGTCCACGGATACTCTTCCTACACTCTATCTTCCTCGTTGTAACTTTAATGATCTTAGAAGTCTACATAGGAGGCACATGGCGAGCGTAAGGGTGTTCTTCGACCCATCGACATCTCCCTTTCAGGTGATTCTGCACTCGCTGTTGTTGCAGCGGAGAACCTGGTAGGAGAGCTCGACGTTCGCGCTTCCATCAGTCTTTTTCATCTGAATTGGTGTCCTCTCAAGCAGCTGGTAACACTCGGAGCACCGCTGGCTCGTGCAGTACTCATCGATCTGCAGCACGGCCGCGTGCGTTTCCAGCTCACGTGTAAACCACTTCACGAGTCCGTGCGCGTGACTCTTGATGAAATCCTGTCGACTCCAGCCACCGAGGGTAATGCAAACCTGAATACTCGGTGTGGGTATCCCAGGATGGTGGCATAAGCTCCATCTCATTCGACGAGTTAGTGCGTTGGAACGAGTAATAGCGGTTCATCGTAGATGACCAAAGCAGTATTGCACATCACTACAGGCTAATTTCCTGTTGCGAACTGGAGAAAAATAAAAGTGGAGATTTTTTCAAAAAGTGCAGATTGTACTTCACTGTTGAATCGGCGATTCGACGTTATCACACATAACAGTGGCGTGACGGTGAGCTTCCTTATGCAACGAGACTGCCTGTACTCACATACCGCAGACACACCAATCTGCTCTTGGAACCTTCATGGTTACCATATGCACGGTAGAATGAAGATATCGGATGCTCTGCAATGTTCTGCGCCAAGAAAACAACTCTCAATTGCATCGTACCAGCCACTTCGTCAGTAGATCAACCGTTTCTCATAAGTGGATGTAACGATGGGATTATCCCACTGTTTAACATCACGATAATGCAACATGTCAGCTGCTTTGACACTATCCATTCACCCATTTATACATCCTGTCACTCTTGAGCAGCACACTCGTATGCATCACATGTGATGGAAAGTTGCACGTGTACAAAAACCTCTTCCGATTCTCTACATTTGTGAAAACGGAGTTGTAATCAACACCGAACTGGATTTCATCCTTACAGCCATACAGTGAGGTTATGTCCTGTAGCTCCAAAGATCGAACCTATATCGTCAGCACAGAACGGCTGTACGTTAATGCAGTTCTGGAAACGAATTATGGCTTCACCAATTATGCATGATGACTCCATTTTAAGGAATTAATTGCTGGTTGCTAGGACAACGTTATTAAGATCTGGAATATCACTCGAATCAGCGGAGATGAGCAGACTCGAATAGAGTGATGAGCTATGGTGACGAACGGCTACTTACAGTTGCTGCTGCTTCTTCTTAGTCTCATTTCACAGTTCTAATTGGTTGGATGCACGCATGGAGAGAGACGAGTGCGCAATGATCGCGTGAGCAGAGACGGTTATTTTAATTAGTCTGACAACCATGCGCTCCAAATGATTGGCTTTTGATCTTGTATTGTAATCCAATCCTAAGAAATTGATCTACTCGCTACTAACCGAAAGTGTGTGAGAATGAAAAGCAAAACGCGACAAAGTTCCCGGTCGTTCAGTTTCCTTTTTGCTCTCGACATCCGATCCAAATAAGAAGAAAAACGTGAGCATGCCAGCCGTGGAAATCTCCATCAAGCAAGAATATGTCGAGGTCAAGTCGCCCATGTTCGAGCTTGAAGACGGCGCGCTGCGCCCCGGTGGTGCTCCTTCGGTGTACAGTCGCGAGCACCTTGGGCTGTTGGCGCATATGGCGGCAGTCGGTGTGGTTTATGCTACCTCGTACGAAGCGACATACTCGGTGCTCAACAACTACCTCTACATGCCGGCCACATTGACCGCCACAGCGGCTGCGATGGTGCGTATCCCGCGTACGTTGCGTATGTTTACCGCAGTCTTCTCGGACTGTTACCCGATCTTTGGCTACCGCCGCCGTCCGTACATGCTGTTGGGATGGGGCATGACCTTCGTGTGCTGCTTCATCATGGCCGTGTTGCCTCTGGGCGAACCATATTACATGGATTCTTCGCTCATCGGCGAAGACGTGGCCGAGATGACAGAGGAACAACTCGCAACGATCAACTTTGATGCACCAGATCGAGGCATTAAACTCATCGTTTTGATGACGTTGGCGAATATTGGCACGGTGATCGCGTTTGGTGCTGCTGATGGCTATATGGTGGAGCTGGCGCAGCGGGAGCCAGAACAAATCCGCGGGACAACCCAGAGCCGCACTGCAAGTTTTCGTCAGCTGTTTTTGATGCTTTCGAGCTTCCTCACGGGTATTGCACTGAATAGCGTCGAGTACGGTGGCGATTTCTCGTGGACCATTGGGTTCAATGGAGTCATGTGGATCTGTGCAGGGTTTGCCGGTATCACCATCCCACTGTCTTGGTTCTGCGTCACTGAAGAGAAAGCGGAACCCAGGTCTATTCGGAAATTCTTCGGTACTTGTATGACCTCGTGCAGCTCAAGGTCATCTACATGGTCATCGCATTCCGATTCTTCCGCCAAGTATTCTCGCTGTTCTCGATTACGGCCACTGGCCCGGTCCAAAGTACATGGGCGAAGGTCACGCCGCTTAACAATGGGTTGGCGAGTTGCTTTGCCTACGTGGTGGCGTTCATTTCCTTTACACTCGTACGCAAGATTGGGTTGCACTGGAACTGGCGATGGGTCATCGTCGTGTGTCAGCTCTTCGTCGTGATGTTGGACTCCATCCCCACGTTCATTACGATCTGGGATGTCTATCGAAGTCAATGGTTTTGGCTCGGAGTGCCTCTGCTTGAAGAATWCCCGAACAGCATTGGYGACTTCATCGCCACATTGTTCGTCGTGGAAATTACCGATGAAGGCTATGAAGCGACGGTGAYGGGCATGATGGTGAGTATTTCTGCTCTGGGTACGCCGTTCGCTACTGTGATGACCAAATCGATCGATAGTTACTTCGATATCGAGCGCAAGTTCGTCGTCAAGGACGACAAGCATGTGCGCGCGCAAGTGACCTATGCGTACTTGATCGCGTATGCTTTCAATCTCTTCTCGGCAGCTTTTGTGATCTTGCTGCCTCGTCAAAAGGCGGAAGCGCGAGAGCAGAAGCGCACGGCAGGCAAGAACAAGTTGCTCGGTACGATCACAGTGTGCTACCTAGTGTTTGCGTTTGCGTGGACCATCATGACCAATATCTTGAGCTTGTGGAAATCCACTGCCTGGTTGAGAATTGCTGGTGGCACAGGTTGCTAAGCAACGATGATGACTGTGTACTCTGTAGTACGATGGAATTTTGCAGATTTTAGTCGTAGCAGGGATTTTGGTTTTTGTACGTAAAAAATACTGATCAGTTCTCGCATCCTATTACAGATGCCATATCTGGTGGGTTTTTAACGAGGATACGGGCCGTTCTATCATGCTTATCACTGCGCCAACCTAAATTCTTATCAGACGATGATGTATGAAATTGACTATCATTATACTGTTCTGTTGATTGATGTGAGTCTTGAACAGTCATTCCTTGTTATCTTCACGATGGTGCGTTAAGCTTTCAATGCACTTGTTACAAATTCTTTCACGATGAATGATCCAACGAGATTCTTGCACTTTTGAGTGACGAGCTGCGAGCGCCTCATCAGTTTGGTATGCGACTTACTGGCTTCTTTGACCCAGCAAAGCGTCAATTTCCCAACTGATGTATCCGTCAGTATTCGCAGCTTTTACATATTAGCGATTATGGTGCTACATGATGTTTGGCGTAGATACCAAAAAGAGGCCAGTGAGTCTGATATGTTTTGCCGTGCTTCTACGCGCTGACCCAACTTTTAATCTCTGATGTATATGCTCAAGGTCACGCTGAATCTCATTCAGTCCTTTTCAGGTAAACTGACTCTGCAAGATCATCGTCACGATCTACTCCGTGACGTTGGCGATTGAAGAATTACTGTTCACATACGACGAATTGAACCCTAGTAGCGCAAAGAGTGCATTCTTTCGTGCGCACAATCATCCCCATCTATGCTTTATATGCGTCTAATATTGCGTGTCTAACATCGTTTTTGGGCTCGTTCTTCGACATGATGGTGTCCCTGTTTCTTCCGTGTCTCTACTACATCAAGCTATTCCACCACCGGTTATCTCGATGGGAAATCTAGCTAAACATGGTGCTGATGGTGCTTTTGATTGTGCTTGGTATCATCGGTATGGCGGCATCGTTTTTATCCCCAGGGGATTAAGAGCAAAAAATGACTATTGGTTTTTAGAACGTCCGTGTAGAGAAAGAAAGTGTGTACAGTGTATATTTGCAAACTGCGCCACTTTACATAATGAAGAACCTATTATTGAGTTGAAAGCAAACAAAGGAGTAATGGCAGCAAATGATATCTGTTGTTTTGGTGTGTGGGACAACGGATGCAACGTGGTATACACAACTTTCAACCAATGATATGATCATACTCAACGACCATCATTCACAATGTAATCTTCACTCACGCAATCGGCAAGTCTTCAAAAATGAATAATCTAATTCAGTCCTTCATTTGCTGTCCATTGCAGACAAGTGCACAAGATTCACTCACAGATGGCAACCCACCTAGCGCATCGACTTCCATGGGCGTCGTTCGGAGAAGTTGTGAAATGTCAGCACGATCAAGGCAGGGATTATTTTCTCGAGTACTTGCCGGAGCCACAAGCCAAAACCGTCCGCCACTTCGCTCGATGCCTCTCTGACGCSATCAAAGAGTTTGCTGAAACTGATAGGACRCCCGACGATGAAAAAGAGATGTATTACGATGCCAGCAAATGGGGAATTGAACCCCATGGGCACGGGGGCTACATGGGCTACTATATAAGTCTCCTGAAAGGGTATGTCGTGCTCAATTTGATCCTGATCGACCCAGACGTGTTTGTGCCAATCGTATCAGAGGATTACACGAACGCGGCCTGGGTGATGAATGTGCTTTGTGGACATTGCGATGGCGGTCATCCTGATTGGATAGCAACTCGACTCCGTCCGGCGTTTGACAACAGTAACAACCTCAAGCCATTGACAGCAGAGGTCGTTCAGATTTTACGAGACCATTGCGCGTTATTGTTTCGCTGTCTGTACAGTATTAGCGAAGGTAACCGAGCTCTAGATCCTGAGTACGTCGCATCTATGGTTTGAGACAGTGAAAGTATACAAGGGAGAGGAAGAAGCGTTGGCTTTGCTACTGAACAGCCTCTTTAATTTCTCTGACAACAGCAGAGGATTTAAGTCGTATTGCTTCTTCAGCACATCAGCAGTCATTCCCGCTACAACGATCGGATGTTTCCTTGTCATTGAGAAAAGTATGAAGATACAATAAATGATCAAGCAAAATCATTTTTAGTGATGTTAGCGCGAGAAAAAACCGAGAAAACAACTGCACTAACAACGATTCTCATAAACTATGTAACTCATATCAGGCTGGATAAACTATTGAGGGCTCTCATTGCTCGGTGCAAGAGTGCACCCAGGTCCGCAGCCTCGAGAAGGGAAATCCATGCAATGGACTAGCATCTATCGATTTCTGTTGGCCGGTCTTCTTTTTATATATTTTTTGTTTCTGGTGCAGCATCAATGCTGACGGCTTTGTTACTGTTGTTTTATGATTAAACGCAATACGGCCACCGTATTACCCAGGGCTTCGTAGATCTGCGTTTCGCGTTGATCCAGAAACGCGTTGCGCCAGCGCCGAAGAGCGCTACTCATCTCCGTTCTAACAAGCGGGCCATGTTGTGTCATGCAGTAATTGTAATTGAGTCTCCTCACTCGCCGGAAGCACTTCGTTCCGTTTAGTTGCCTTCTCTGGCACTTTGACTCAGTGGGGGTTGCCCATTCCTGGTGTGAGTTATAGAACCATCTATGGCCGCTGGTTCTGGCCACTGTTTTTTTGCACTGGGGTCTAGTACCCCGAGTACGAGCTAGGCACTGCCAGTTCATATCCTTGTGATTATTGCAAAATGGAGTGATCATATCAAAGAACGTCTCATCAATTTTGGATTGTTTGAGAGTGAAGATTATATTCTGTCGAACATCCGACAGAAATCAAAATCGCGTGGTCAGTTGCCAAGAGCCTACATACTTACCCCTGAAGCATTCAAAATTGCTTGACAGCGAGCTCAAAAACGAAAAGAATAAAAGGTTTATTGGAAGAAGTATGTTAAATACTATCAATATATTGCAAAAGTGGTTAACCTTTATTCCCCACATCATTTGTACAACGCGTTGTACAAATGATGTGGGGAATAAAGATT
>BCKE01000020.1:500417-523207 GCA_001600495.1 Pilasporangium apinafurcum | reverse complement strand
CAAAAGTGTTAAAATGAAACTGATATGTTCTAGTCTTCATATCTCATCAACCGCTACATGTCTCAGCCTATAATTTTTGCTACATATATACAAGATAATCATCTAATATTGAGCCAATTTTCATATTGATTCGACTTGATTTGAAAAAGTTATGAACTCGCAAATACAAAAATGCAAAACACTTTAACACTTTTGTGAGTCACTGTATGTAAAGGAAGAAAGTAGAAAGATGATCGTAATCAGATTAGGAAAACATGTATTCAAAGGAAGCTCAGAGGTAGTGCTAGTGAACTAGTCCTCCATCTAATTTGGTTTTCATTTTGCCATCAAGTTACCACCTCTGCCCGTCAACATCCTACGAAGTTCCCGTATTTCAACCAATCGGAACGCCTAGAAACGATTCTCGTCTAATAAGAGTCTTGTAAAGCCAGCGATCGTCACAATCTCTGCTCACCAACGTCCTCCAAGCTATCCTAATTTCAGCCAATAAAAGTTTAATAATTTAAATTTTGTCCAATAATCGTATATGAAACTTCAGAAACGCTACACCCTGAAAATCGGCCTTGTTGACTCGCGGATTGGTTGTCATAAACAAAAAAGCATAGGCAATGAGTGAGGTGATATGATTGGTAAAAAAAACAGGAAATAATTGGCAAGTGGCAGATAACTGGCATTTTTTGTATTTAATTTTAACCAATCAGATATGATCTTACAATATTGGAATGTTGAAAAGAGGAAGAAAATAAGATCATGACGGGGAAGAAGGTAGCATTGCTGTGGGACGAAGTGCAGGGTTCCTCTGATCTCAAGCGTCTTGAGAGCGCGCTCGCTGGATGCAGTGACGAGAAAAATCTTGTGCTAGACGGCTGGACACCGTTGCAGTTCCTCTGCGAAAATCGATCGGTTGAAAACGATGTGCGAGCTAATGCGATCGCGCTATTGCTTCAATTTGGGATTGATGTTAATGCCGTCGACGAGGTTTTGTTTAGTATTATTTCTCTTTCTTTTCTTGATATTATACTCAAGCTATGGTGGTATAAACTGTTGTATTGCAGAATGGCTGGAGTGCTCTACATTTGCTGTGCAAAATGAAAAGCAGCGCGTATGGTGAAGCTGATATCAGTGCCAGTCTGGACCGACTTCTTCACGCAAGAGCCGATGCTGGATTACAAACGACTGTACGTTTATGTGTGTATACATTTTGAAAATGATCATCACTCCTATGTATGATCCTTTTTGAAAGAGATGGACTGAAGGTTTATGCTTTTTGCATGTACTTCTCTGCTTTTCGTATCAACACAGGACAGGAAGAAAACCGCACTCCATCTATTGTGCGAGAACGATACCATCACAGAGCGTGCCTTGCAAACATTGCTATCATCACGTGCGAATGTCAATGCTGTCGATGAGGTTATTGCATTTAATTGAATCGTGATAATATCCTATACATGATGATCTTAACCTTTGACTTGGATGTAGGATGGGAATGTTCCGCTACATTATCTGGCTGAGAATAGCTCCCTCACAGAGCCTATGCTTACTGCCATCTTATCCGTCAATGCAAATCCAAACATTAAAAACCAGGTTTGTGCCTTTATTTGTGACACATATGCGTTCGTGACGACCAAATAACTTATTTGTTTCTCTTCTTCTCTTTGTTTATACAGTTTCAAGCAACTCCGTTCCACTATCTCTGCCAAAACAATGCTGTGACTGCGGCGATGGTTAAGACAGCTCTGCAACATAAAGCCAATCCCAACATTCAGAACAATGTGAGCCTGGACATACTGATATCTCTTGTTCTTCATTAACTAAAGTGTCCTATGATACTTCGATGATTATAGATCGGAAACACCCCGTTGCATTACTTGTGCGAGAATTACAAGGTTTCAGTCGCGATGCTGCAAGAAATGATGACTAGCAAAAAAGTCAATGTCACCATCACCAACTCGGTAAATAGCTATCTGGCCTAGCTTTCACGAACTGAGGAGTATACTCTATGTATTTATGCTTGACTGTATGCCTTGTAGCTTGGAAGAACTGCTTTCGACTGCATTTCGCCAGACAATCACGAATGCATCACATTCATGCAACAGTTCGTGGCGCCAAACTTAACCCCAAGTGCCTCTGCGCAGACTGCTGTCGTAGGTGGAGAGGATCCTTCTGAACTACCACCAGCTTTGCAGAAGCCGCTAATCGCGTGGAACGCGTCACTACCGCCGTTTGACGCATCTTTCTACAATGCCATTTCCTGTGAAGCTGCGTTTTCAACAGTCTACGATGAAGTGCAGGAGGCATCAGTTCAGCTCAATGAGGCACCAACCAATTCGAAATTATTGGAGGCATGGGAGAGAAGCTTGGCGCAATGGAGATATTGCATCCTGTTGGCATACACGGCATTCTTTCCCCCTACGATCTGGCACCAATATGCTGAAAAATATAATCGTGCTGTGCCATCAGATCTCAGTAAAAGGATTGCCGTTATTGAAGACGTGTGGAAGCGATATCCGGACCAATCCCAACGTCGAGACCGATTCGAAGCCCTCAGCGATATTCTTAAGAAGTAAAACCAAACAATGTCGTGGTGATGATGAATTTGAAGGTTTTGTCAATGAAAATGGTGTTTTTCTCTGTTTATTTCTGTTTCGTTTTCATCTACTGTACCAAAAGGCCATCAATAAATGCAAAGGCTGTCTGTATGTACAGCCTTTATATAAAATGGTATACGTGCAGTGAGCTTGAGTGCGTACGTTTGCTCTCATAGCAGGACAAGTTTGTAGTCACCGCAACCAGCTTCGTCCTTGTGTTGCTCAAACATTTCCTTCAGGGCATCAAAGTATTTTGCATGCACGCGATCGATATCTTCTGCAGTCGGCGATGTGATTTGTTGCACACTTAGGGGAGCGCCAATGGCGATCGTGATGTTGGTCTTACGAGGAATTGGTAGCAGCAAGCGTCCATAGGGGAAGTACGGGAACGGGAATGCGAGCTTTTTGACAAACCAACGCTGTACCATTGGCGCACGGATGTTGTCCATCGTCTCGCCTTCTTTAAAGCTCAAAATCGGCACGAGTGGCACGCCGTGCTCGATTGCCAGTCGGATGAAGCCTTTATGGTGCGTATGCACACGGACTTCTTTCTGGTTTGATTGCTGCTCCAGCATTTCTGCTTGCCCTCCAGGTACCAACAGAACGCTTTCTTTCTCCTGCAGCGTCGATACAAACGCCTGGCGTGTCACTTCACGCGAGCCAAAGAATTGTAGCACGTCGCGAGCAAGCGGGATCTGATGCAATACACTCGCGGTCAAGATGTGTGCGTGAATGTTCGGGAAAAGTGTCTTCCATTGGTCATTGAACTGCAGCCACATGATTGACGTCGGCATGATACCATGTGGATGGAAACTCATAATATAGTGCTCGTTTGGATCAAGTGGCACTGTACGAATCAGTTTTCCATCAAAATATTTCTCCACGACATCTATGATGCGGCTTCTGTCCGTAAGCCAATGTTTCTTCATTCGGCAGCCTGTGTGCTGTGGGTTGCCGCGGTATGTGAACTCATAGATGTAGACAAACACCGTGAGTCCCGCCACAGGGATCAGGCCATCGAGGTTGTTGATGTAGTGGTGGTAGGTTATAATACCAGGGATTATGCCTGTGATCACCCGCGGCAGCGCATACTTGACATGGTAGGGACTGACGGCGAGTCCTTTCTTCGTGTCTTGAGAGTAGAAATGAATGGCAATGGAGCGAGAGACAACCATCAAAAATTCGACAAATGTCGTCATGAGCGAGTAAAACATGATGCCACCAGGGCTCAATGAGGTCGTGATACCATACAACACGAAGAAGAGCGCGCTTGGTACCCATTGCAGATTGGCCAACACACCGATGATTAAAGCACCAAGACATTCCTCAGCAAATGCATGGACGCGGTCACGGAAGCTTGCGATAGGGTGTGACGCTGGTTGGTCTTGAACCGATAGAGGACGCTCGCTGTCTTCATTATTGACGCGCGAACGTGGACTGGCCGAGCTGCTGCGGAATACCAAAAGCGACATCATCATCACAATTTCAGCCACGATGAACAGTGCACCAGCGACTGCCATTGCCCCCACGAAGAGCTCCATCTCGACAACTAAAATAGATAACAGGTAAAGACCCTGCAGGAACACACCCGCACCAAAGCACGTCCACGAGACTGTCTGGAAGAGAATGAATTTAGCGCCGCCAGTGAACGGTTGGTAGAATGTCCAGCCTTCTTTAGTCGATAGCAGCCCGCCGAGTCCATACGTGTTGAATAGTGCCGTGACAAAGAGCGTCAAGGAGCCAATGCCGGTGCTCAACGCGTACCGGAATGCTCCTTCACCACCCTGGTGGCGAGTGTATTCCGAGCTAACCGCGAGGATCGTGGCACCGACAAGCAGCAACATGTTGTTAAAATTATTGAGACTGACAACGAAGCGATCGCGTCTCGCCTTACGATTACGGTTACGACGGCGCTCGAGTGCCAAAACTGACGAAATGATGAGCATTTCCGCCATGAATGCCGCTACGGCCAAGTTGGATCGGAATCCGAGACGGCAAAACGGCAGCGATTCACTTGAACAGACTAGCAGCGCTGTCACAAATAGCGCATACAAAGCCCAGCCGACAGTCTGGTAAATGGTGAAATTGGGGTTTCGACGGAACCGTAATGCGATTTTACCCATGAACGAGAGATTTCGTGGTGTGGAAGCTGTTGATACAGGCGTCATTGGTGGCGCAGCTGCTGATGGGTGGAGACCGAGGTCATGCGTGATGATCGACTCGGGGAACCACGCCGAGGCGCTTGTGAGCGGAATAGCGACGACCAAGAACCAGATCGCAGCGGTCTGCACATCTTCCTGCATGACGTCCGTGAAGAACGACCGTGGATGGTGGTACGTCATATCAGTCAGCACAAAAAGTACGAACGCCGCAAACACGAGGAACGCCATCATCAGCAAGAACGTCCCGCGTGCACTCATAAACTCGACTGCGACATGGTCCACAACGGTGTCATCGTGTGGATCTACCTTGGTTGTGGCGTTGGGCGTGGACGTATCCACATGGAGATGCTTCACATCGTGCGCCTTGTGGCGCTTTCGGGGCGTTTTGTCCATCTCCTTTGGTCACTACCTGTTAGAAATAAACAAGGGAGGAAGGGGGAGTAGTTATATAATACTTTTCCACACGACGATCAATTGCTACACTTGGTGGTGGTGGATAGCGACGGTTAATGCAATTATGAGGAGGAGAGGAGCAACGGCAGTGGCGTCGTAAGAAGTAGGTGGGAGGTAGGTGGATGTGGCGTCTGCACCGATTGGTAGCTTTGGCATAATCTTCTCTCTCATTGAGCCATTTTTAGGGGTGAAGGGACGCGTAATCCGAGATACTGTAATCTCATCGTAATCTCACCCTAACCGTTACTTAAAAAAAAAGGCAACGACAAAATAAAATTCTGTCAAAGTGACATATACGGGTACTTTTTCAAAGGTTTTAACCATGTAATAAGAAAATACCCTACTTTGTCACTTGAAGGATTTCCTCGTGAAGGACATCTAGAAAGATGCAATGGGATTTGAAATGGCAAAGCACACACACAGACATAAACAAGAGGAAATACGTGCCAGAAGAAACCACAAACATGGATACCTCCTTTGTGGAGTAACGCGTATTGATTGGAGTGTACCGGGTTCCTGTCTCGTCTCGGAAACAAAAAAATCCGATGAATGCATGAAAAAGAAATTGGACAACAATTTGTGTGGTCGTTCATTTCAGTTTGCCATTACTTTGTGGCGCTTCCCGGTTTAGAAATGCTCCAATTACGCAAATTGTCCATTACGACTTCTGGTTTTTTGATTGCAACGAATGCAGCACCACATCCAATAACACAGACAGCAAACACGGCCGTTCTCAACAGCATGGAACCGAGCCCACCTGAAGTGCTTAAGCGTGCATTGCGTGGTCTATTAAAGACAAAATGAATAATCCATGGTTACAAACATCAATGAGTATGGGTCCATTTAGTTCAGAAATCACTTACGGACGCAAGGCGGTGCGAACAAGCAAAGCAGCAGCATCCATGACGCTCGCGGGATCATCGACGCACGTGTAATGAGTTGAGAACTGCTTTAATCGCGCTTCAGTCGCCAAGTCTTCATCACCAGGCTTTGCGGCGGAAACATCAAATTTCAACGCAATCACCACGCGAGGGATGGAAGAGGGCAGTTTCTTGTCCCACTCCTCTACAAAATCAAAACTCTCCGTTTCAGCTGGATTAAAGACAAGGCATAGTACATCGGCTCTCTTCTCGACTTCTTCTTCCGACAGTGCTGTCGTGATCTGATTGACATTACATAATAATCAAGATCATTTTCATCAGTATGAACAATAGTGCCAACTTCCATGTTACTTACGAGCAAATATTTCGTCGAGTCCTTGTCTTGAATGGCACCAATAGCTTTTACAATCTCGTCGTCGATACCCACGGCCATTGGTGCCAGAGACTTGCAGCCAACAAACGCATCCACAAAATGTTTTTTTCCCGAATTAGGGGCTCCAAAGAGATAACAAGTGACCAAATTTCGCTCGATTCTGTTTACTTGTCTTGTCAAACTTCGACTCCTGAACAAATAACACGGGATTCGCTACTACATTAAGCTCCCAGTCCAATTCAGCAAATAAAATTGGTACTTACTTGACAAATTCCACGGCGGGAGCAAGCTTGTCGTTATAACCCAAATAGAATAAGGTTTCCAAGAGTTTCTGTGGGTTTTCTTGCGCGACGAAACTCCAGCATGCTAACCAGGAAGACAATGACAATGCTGGTACACCATCCACAGTGGTAGATTTATACAATAACGGCGTCAGAATCACTGAGCACGTCTTCCAGGGTGGCTCTGTATCCTCACAAACAGACAAGATGACCGCGATTTCCTCGTCAGTAAGGTTATCATCTTTGTTCGCGTCAAATTGCCGAAACAGGTTGGTCAGAAACTCGAGAGCAGCAGTTGTCAATTGCGCAGACTGGTCCTCTTCGTAGGGTGGGAGCGCGATGCGTTCAGGTGGAATCTCGAGGTCTAAGTCATTGTTGTAACCGAGACTTCGTAGCACTTGCCAGCACGATTCTGGGCGGTTGCGGTCGATAAATAGCTGCCAAATGTACGCGAACCCATCAAAATTGATACCATTGCCATTTGGAGCGACATGTTCTGGAACCACCGAGGCGAGGAATTCCATCATCGTGTCCATTTCTGCAGATAGCATGCGCATTCCAAAGCAGTCATGCTGATACTCATTCAGCTCATCTCGTGTGATAAAACCCGTTGGATCACTACTGTACAAACGAAAGGCGCGCCTGATTGCCTTTTTACACTTTGGTTGGAGTTGCTACGTAAGGGTAAACACAGTGCAGATTAGAAAATCAGATAATCAACATCATGCACTGTAGTGGTTAACACACTCGTTTCTTTGTGTTGAAGATAGGTTCCACAGGGTACAACACTGCCTTTTGTGCATAGAAGAAAGCCTTGGCGACCTGCGTGAAATTTTTCGCCGAGCATTCGAAATTGCACACCACAAACTGTCCAAACACAATAAGAAGAAACGATAAACATTAAAGAAGTAGTGTACAAAGTGAAAATGGCATCTTGTGCCAACGTACCGGGTATTTATTGGTGAGATTGCGGACTTGGTTCGTGAATGCTCTATCCGATGTGGGGGTGACGCCGTTAATATCTTCTTTATTCGCCACTAACACCACAGGAATCTCTTTGTGTCTCGCGATGAAATCCAACCACCTGTGCAACCGCTGGAAGGTCTCTGGACGCGTAAGATCATACACCAACAGGATGGCATCGCTGCGTTTCGTGGCATTAGCGACTCGCATCAGATCTGACACACGTGCTACAAGATACAAAGACATGATCAAGCCCTCTATATATGCTTTACCACAAAAGCATCCAACAGCACATACAGGACGTGTCCGTGATGGAAATGATCACATTCTCGTCGCTTTCCTCGGCAGGGATTTGCACATTCAGCAGTACCGACGGCACTTTTTCGCTGAAATGGCGCGACACCAAAGAGCAAATCAGCGAGGTCTTGCCTACTTTCTCGTCGCCAAGTACCTCGATCCGCACGACCTGTGGCTTCAGGTGCAGTTTTTCACGCGGATCTTCCAGTGTGTCCTCATGGGCGACGCTGCGCGCGCTTTTGAGTGAGGACTCAGCCGCCATTTCCCCTCACGCCGATGGTGCGAATGAGTGTTGGTTGAATTTCTATCGCAGGGCAAAGTTCTCCGCGATCCATATCGTTCCACATAAACATCTAGCACACTAAGTAGGATATTACCTAACTTTCGTCTGGTACAACCAAAAGTACAAGAATAGATCTTGGAAAATTTTATCCAATTGTTGCTCTTGGATATAGTATTCACGCTATGATTTGTCAAAAAATGGACCAAAAATTTATTTTAGCCAATAGAAATATTTATGTTAAGTGGCAAGAACGTTTATTGGTAAAAAGTAAAATTATGTAACGACCGTGTTTGATGATTATCACTCTTTTATATGAAAAGGAACACAATCGTTGCGGAAACGGCGTGAAAGGGAAGACTCGAAGCGGATCTGCGTGCGCGTCATTGCGTACGGCTAGCATCAGCATCTCTATACGATTCCCAAGCGCTCTCTTTATTGGCAGTTTTCGCAATATGCCGCATAGTGGTGAAGTAGCTATAGTGCGAGAAAACGGTGACAAACATATCAGCAGCCATGAAGATCCCATTCGTGACGGAGAACACGATATAGGATTGGATATTGACACTTTCCATGAAAAAAATAACGGCTGTACGCCAAAACCAGCGAAAATGGCGCATGATCTGCAGACGGATGTGGCTGGTATCAGTAAGATCTCTGTTACCGAGCATATATGTGATGGCTGCGATATCAAAAGGCAGTTATTTTGGCGCAACGTGGTCAAGCAGTTTAATTTCACAGACGAACGTGAGCGGGACTTGATACTTTCTCTGACACATGGGATTTCGTGGATGAAGATGAAAGTATTACCACAATCGTTCATTCTGCGACATCGTGAAATCTATTTTTTGGTAAATGCCTTCTTTATGTTTCTGCATTATTTTGGATTTAATAGCTAAATGACTTAATCGTTGAATGTTGAAGATATCAAGAGCGGAGTATCAGCGCTCTGGATCGATCCGACGAGATGTAACACGCACTTTCAGCATTTTCGAGCGCAGTCAATTAGCACAGCATGATATTGCTAGCCAGCAACAGGCATTGTTTCGAGTTCTCAACGCCGTCGCAGAGGCTGAAGATGGATATTGCCAAGGCATGAATTTCATTGCCGCGTTATTTCTAGTGGAGGGATTGGCAGAAGCTGATGCCTACGCACTTTTTGTGTACTTACTCAAGAAACGACATCTTGCACGGGTGTGTATGATCGACGTTCACTTAAAGCACTCACCGGATCTGTCATATGAAGCTCATATGATGCTTTTGATTACTTCATGTTGTAGATATATCACCATAACTCAACCTTTCTCGATGATTATCTCCACCACTTCAACATGATGTTACAAAAAGAGCTACCTGATCTGTATCAGCACTTTGTGAAACAGGGGTTTGCTATCCCAATGTATGGAATTGAGTGGTTCACGACAATGGTAAGTTTTTCTTTTATCATGCATGAATTAGCGGCCTTACACAATCTCATTTGTCAGTGTTCTGCATTATTGTGCGCTAGTTTTCGTTGTCGACGAAACAGGACCTTGCGTGTGCTATCTTTGACATGTTCTTCGTTGGTGTTCAAGACATTTTTCTTCGAATGGGTCTCGCAATCTTAAAGGTATGCTTGTTGTATCATGTTGTGTTCCGCTTTTCTCTGTACAGCAGTGTTGAGTAACCATTGATTTGCTTTGTTGTAGCTACTGGAAGCAAAGTTAATGTGCATGTCGTTCGAAGATTTCCTTCGAGAGTTTAAGCCCCTTGTCCGTCAGATCGATCCTTATCAGGCAGTGTTTCAATCGCTCATATTCACTCCAAATCCTTTGATGCATAATGAAGATACGACTGTATACATATCCAGAGCTCACTTTCTTCAGAGCTCGCATATCAACACCGCCAATGGGAATCTTCAACCGCCACCATCATTCCAGCTTCATCGAACACTTCCACCTGAACTGGCGGAAGCGATACGAATGGGAAGATTTGCGGATGTACTGCAACTGTGGAATAAGCTTATAGAGATACGGCCAACTCCTGCGCATCGATCTCTACTCGCGAATGAAATTCTCCACTTTTCGATTTGGTTTGGCCAAGTCACACTCGCCTGCTTTGCCATCGAGCGATGCGGTGCCGATGTTGACAGTGCTGACGACACCGGTCTGACGCCTTTGCATTTCAGTGTAATGCGGAATCAACCAGAGATGGTTCGCTTGCTTCTTGTGTATGGAGCAGACGATTCCATTCTCGGAGGACGCTGGAATGGGAGTTTTGAAGGTTTGACGCCATTAGATACGGCAAAAAATTGGAAATTTTGTGATACAGCTGCAGCACGTGTAGTATTGGAACGCGAAGTTTGTCTGTTCTGTAATACGAGATTCGATAAGCTTGTGATCGGAGGAGAAACATGCCCTCGATGCAACTACAGATACTGCAAGCGGTCACATGCTATGTGCATTGATAAACACCAGTGCCCGAGCGATTTTCGTAAACGAGAGGGTATAAAGACTGTGGGTGCAAACAGTCAGGATGAAGATGAAACACCATTTCAGCAAGAACAAAGACAGCGCAACCACTTCGATGGGAGTCGACAAAGCGATTGTTGTTCTGTGCTGCGCAGTTCTAGCACCTCGATTAGCACTCTTGATCAAAGTCGAAGGAGCAGTCTTACGCGAAGTGCATCGGAATCGTCATCGTTGGTTTTCGTCAATTCTCCTGCCAGTATCTGTCTTTCACCAAACTACCAGCAGATGCGGCAGCATCATCATTATCATGTATATAATGAAAGTCGAAGAGGAAGAGGTGCTGTAGTACGCAATTTTTCGGGTTTTTTCGATCACTTCAATCTCATTTCCCATAAAAATCCAGACGACGAAGACGATGTAGATTCTCAAAGTACTAGACTCGGGACGTTCCAAGTTGCGCTCCAGTTTCCTGATCGTCCCGAATGGTATTGCAATGCGTCTGGTTGCCATGCAGTATTTGCTTTCTTTTCGCACGGATTGGAATGCTGTTGCTGCCAAGGCTTTTTTTGTACAGACCATTTCCATACGAAAACAAAGCAATGCCTGCGTTGTGAAACCTACCTTGCCAACAAAGCCGAGCAAACCAAATTAGATGGAAAAATGGCGCTTATAACTTCAGTGCCAACGTGAGATCATATTGTGATATAGCTGCTTCAAAATTGTATTTTAATTGCTCACTTCAAAAGATCATGTGAGATAGCAATAGATACCGGTAACTCAGGGAGGGTCTCCTGTTTTTTCTTTGGGTCCAACTCAACCAGCAAAAGCTAGCTAAGACTAGACAATCGCGGAGTAGACATCTCCGATACGTAGACTCGATGAGTCCAGACGAGTAGGTGTTCATTCTTGAGAAAGATGCTTCTAGTATGATATTTGCCTTCCTTTCGCACCGATACTATCGTGTCACGCTTTCTGGACAATTGCTTTGATTTTCCACGCACTCAATCTCTTCACATTCGTTCTTGAAAAGAAGAATGATGCTCATTGCGGAGAATTCGAAACAAATTTCTGCTTCTATTGACAGAGATTCCTTTGCTTAAAAAAGCACACATCAAAGTGTATTTTAAAGGTAGGAGAAATGGAGAATAGAGGCTCAGAGTTCCATGGCATTTGCCCATAGCGCAAGTAGTATTATGTATGTGAGAAAAATTGCACACAAACATAACAACTATATTAATCTGCTACTAGCTCATATGCCTTAACAATTAACGCCAACATCAGTTCCAAAATTTTACGTTCATATCGCCATCTAGCATCAAATATTGACAAGGAAATACTACCTCGTGTATATCATGTTTATCTCTTCCATCTCAGCACCCATTCTCGATTCCATATATGTCAGTTGAGTGTGTGAAGCACTATACCGATTTGGGTGCATTATGGCATGCATCAGCAGTTCCATGGTTGCTCCACCATGTTTCAGCTATTAAGACTGTCCGTAGTGATCCGGCTTGTAAAGATATGATTATAATTATCCAAGCCGCTTGTCCTCAAGCTTTGTCAGATCTAACTTAACGTTTCTTAAGCGCTCGTTTGTTCGAATCAGGACGTGGATGGTGGACTTAAATAATGTAGGTGCGAGTCTGCACGATCAAGGGTGAACAAGAAGGATAAGAACCAGCGATGAGCCTTGTCCTCCTTTATCAACATTCAACCCTTTCGGGAAAATCATGATCCAATATTTGTGTAGCCAAATTGCGGATGCGAAGGCAAGAACGAAATAGCGCGATGAATTCATTCTTTCTGTCCCGTTCGAGCTGGATGATCGATGCCCGAGTCTGGAATATTTTGACAACTAGTTCATTGGAAACATCAGCCGATTTTTTTCGATTGTCTACACCATCAATGAGGTTGTCTAGCTCTCGCTTCCATTTATCCAGCATCTGCTTCATGTCCTCAAGGCGCGCAGCAATACTCGCACACTTTAGGTGGCTCTCACGTTCGCCAGCTGCATCTTCTCCAGGGTCATGTTCGTGCGATTGAGCCTCTAACTCTTTTCGTCTCGTCTTCCACATATAGGCAATCACTCTTGCGACAGCTTTATCGCGAATATCGATATTGCGCTTGACCTCATCTCGGAGCGCTTCAATGTCTTGATTTATTTCCTGTATAAGATCATCTTCTCCATCGAGCTCATCTTGTATATAATGAGTCGATTCTTGGATTGTGTTTTCGTCTTCGATGATTGTGTTGTTGACTTGATTATATCTCCTCAACAATTTGATCCTGATTGGATCGTTCAATAAAGTATCAAAGCTTGATGACTCGGCTGGCTCAGATTGACCATCCTCTGTGGATGATGTGATTGCTGGGGTTTGGATTGGATCCTCGCCATTATCATTGACGGAAGAGATGCTCCTAGACATTTCATTAGTGTCATTTACTGCTCCAGCCTGACACTCTTGGTCTTCAGTATTGTAATCATCTTCCGTCAAATCAACGCATGAAGTCGTATTGCGATTAACTGGGGTGGAAATAATCGCAACATCAGTGTGCTCATCTTCTATTGAGCCCGCATTGCTTCTACTGAATATAGAGACAAAAGAATTTAATCAGATACATTCGCTTCCCTGAACTAACCCCCCTCCTCCGTCACTTTAGATACTGAACCACTTACTTTGACATAATAGTATCCAAGTAGACAGATTCCGTTTTTACTGTTTGTAGAGAGCATCCATCCGCAAGTTCTTGCTGGATTGCAACAATTTCCCTTCCGACTTGGTTTATACGATCCGTGAGCACTGCAAGCTGTTTGCATGGTTGAACCGCACAATCGTAAGACATGTCGATTTTACTAGTATCATCACTATTACTCTCTACAAGTGATGCAGGCTCCTGCTGTAGCCTTGGTGATTTTCTCGTTCTGATTGGCGGAAGTGACTTCTGAGCTTCGACATTGCCATTGTCGTTGTTTACTCGTTTCGGCCGACCCCGCTTTCGATTGGATTTTCCATAACCCGCCTCCTCTTTCTTCCTTCGTTGCATATAGCCTACATGGTTCTGTATTGCTGTGGCGGTCACTTCCACTTCAGGAAATTCCTTGTTCAATTGCGATGCAAGCCGAGCCCACTTCGGTCGCTCTGTGATGATCTCGGCCAGTTCCACAGCGCGGCGTGAAACTGCCAAAGGAAGGTGACCCCCTGGCCTCCACACCAGTTCGTTCTTATTTTTAAAAACCATATTGTCGCCACTCTTCCCGTTGTTGGACGCGCTTTGTGTGCCTGTAGGAAGAGCAGGTATATTGATTGTCATGATTCTTTTGTTACTGTTTCTCTGGTTCTCCTCACTTTGACCAAATTACCGCCAAAAAACCAGACCACACCCAATTTTAAAATTTTATTTTACCCAATTTAGTTAAACTCCTAAATTCAATCTGACGTAAAAATTTTAAGGGAAATTTCACCAGTCAACCATCTATAAACAATGCAAGTACTTTGCACCCTTGATGGATCAAGCATGAAAGATTTGCCGAGAATTCATGTATTTTCAAAGCATTGCTCATCACTATTTCGTTTCTAACCACTCATTTATGTTGAAATGTTATACACGAGAATGTCAAATACATAAGCAAAACCTCAGGCAAATTAAGCACTCATTGTTGGTCTCTACATCGAATTCTCCTGTTCCATGAGAGTAGCTGTGAACAACCGAATCGGATACGAGGCTTGAAAAAGAGTCATGCACTCCTCTATTCGTTCGCGCTCGAGCTGAACAAGAGTGGTTTTCGCGGCAAAAATACTGGTGACTAGTTGTCTTGCTTCGTTTTCACGGGTCTTCTCTTCATCCAAATCATCATCATCATCAAAAATATATGCTTGCTGGAGTGGAGATAGAAGCAACACCTCCAATTTCTCGGTCCACATGAGTAGATCTCGTTTTGTCTCCATCAGTTTCTCCGCAATCGTCGCACACTTTTTGTGGCTCTCCTGTTGAATAGTAGCGATATCGCGCGTAGCTAATTCCTGTGCTTGTGCCTTTAAATCGTCCCACCTGTTCCTCCATAGATAGGCGATCAGCGTCGCCAGGGCCCTGTCGCGACTCTGCATTGCCCGCTTGATCTCGATTTGCAGGTTGTCAATGGACTCGTGCAACTGCTGTGTGACCTCTACGTCCTCGTGGGTCCTCATTTGCACTTGATGCAGTGATTCTTCGACCATTTTCTCGTTTTGAATGATACTCGCATTGAATTCATTGTATTTGTCGGTCATGCGTTTTCGCACGGGGTCCTCAGTGGACCATGATGACTGTGAAAAGTAAACATCCGGAAAGGTCTTTTTTGTGCCTACTGGCTGTAACTCGCTTTCATTAGCAGCTGCTTCTGTATGTTGCGCTTGAGGTTGCTTTTTATCTGTTTCATCGTTAATCGAGAGATGAGAGAGCCCATTCGAGTATGTACGCCGTGAAACGGGAGTTTTTGCCTCTCCATTCAGCTCACTATCAAGCCACAACCCAGACATCTTATCAGCCAAATTCATATCTTCTCATGAAAGGTTGTCAAGTTACACACCTCCACTGTGTTTTTGGGTCTGCATTATGACTATACCGACTGCTTGAGAGTTGTTGATGAATCACAAGCACGTCTTTAGCCACTTGATCCATTCGTTCCACTAGTGTACCAAGCTGTTGGCATGCTATAGATCCGCAGCTACACGAAGAAGCACCGTCGCCATGTTTACTGTGACTCTCCAAAGAAGCAGGCACATCATACGGTTCACTATGGGATCTTGGAGCTTTCGTCGTTCTATTGCTATCCTCGTCATCATCAGTCTCTCCCTCTGATGCTCTCTTTCGTAGCGGTTTCTCGGAATCTTCTTTTTGTCGTCGCAGCACGTAAACCACGTGGCTCTGCACGGCTGCTGGGGTCAAGTGCCCCATATCTGGGAATTCGCTTCGCAATGTCGAAGTGATTGTCGCCCATTTCGGTCGTTCCGTGATGAGCTCTGCGAGTTTTACGGCGCGCCGCGACACTGCTACAGGAATATTGGATCCGCGTCTCCATATGCGTGTCTGCTCGGTCTTTGAACCTGCGTCTACCGCTGCCGCTGCTGTCATCAACATTAAAGGTGATGCATCTACTATTGTTTTCACCATTTGCATACACGGGCCAACAGTTTTTCCTACAATGCTTACTGCCACAACAGACAAGCAATAGTCCTAAAATAAAAATCTTTAAGTACCGAATTTACTGAACCTGTGCTTTATTTTATCTGCGCTTCGTTAGTGGGCGCATTATTACTAGATGCATCAGCTACGGAGCCTAAAATAAATTTTCAACAGCACGCAAATCGAACACCAACGCAAGATCCCATTTATTATATACTAGGTTACTCCAACTCGCTTCGCGAGTTGCGCCTACCAACTGACTACACCTAGAATACGGGCTGTACCGTGTGAGCAGGTTCAAGTCCAAAGACCCCAAGCTCACGCTTTTTTTGCGCTTCTACGACTCACTTGGTTCTCGTTGCAAGTACTCTGGTCTTGCTCGATTGTTGAAAAGTTCTGTCGTCACGCGCATAATATTCAGCGAAGCGTTCACGTCGCGATCCCAAAACGTCTTGCATTCACTGGATTCATAGTGCAAAACAGATCGAGATTCAATTGTGCCATCGGGAACGCCGTTGACCATTTTCGGGAAGACTACCTTCGAAAGTTCACCGTGACAGTGGAAACATCCCTTGCTTGTACGAAAGTCGTCGACGGAACGAACGGTAGTGCGTTTTACCAGTTCTTTCTTCAGCGCTTTGACACCATGGTGGCGAATTGTTGAATGATATACCAGTAGAAAAAATCCCCATACTGATTGCAAAGACACACTTGCAGTTGGTTATACTGAAAATAAGATTTCGAGGTAATTCGTTTGTCAGGTTTTCTAGTCAGTATGACAGGTTTGGTCGGACGGATAAAATGGATAGTGAATCTCATACGTTTTCCGCACAGACATACAGCTTGCGAAAATAAGATAAGTAAAATGAGCAAATGCAGATGATGTCAGAGGAATATACTGAATCTGCTGGATCGCAATGTTATGCAGTTGGCGCATTTGGATTGTCATGTGTATGAAAGCGTGACTCATGAATACATCGAATGTAAATTGCCGCCATCGCTACCTCTCACGATTATGTAGAGTTGACTCGTTAGTTCTACAGTACTACGTGGACCAAATTCAGATCCGTAGGAATGATATAAATCGCAACGTTCCAACACATCTGACCTTTTGTTCAGCTTCAAATTGTCTTTTCATTTCTGCCATAATTACCTCCAAACACTGTGAATGATCATGAGTTACCGTAGTAACGTCACTCACTCAGTATTGGGTAAAATACATACTATTGTACACGTTCTCTTCATCGAGTGCTGAGATGGAGGATACCACACACAGCTGACGATGAGAAAATTCTTCGACCTAACTAGCTATAGAACAGACCTTGGACACATTGTCGAGCTGTGTTCCGCAGTTAAAGACGTTTCTGCCGAAGTGCTGGACATCCATCGACATCAATGACTTCAGTAGCTTCCAAATCCGCATCTGATGATGATCTTGACATGGTGGAGTCAAGTCGAGAACGAGCCATCGAATTCTGTCTCGAGCGCATGACTGCAGCCATTGCGTTCACTGTAAACGAGTCATTCTCAGCCAATAGCTTATCACACTCTGCGTTGTGTCTGTCGTCCACTTCACCTTCAAGAATTGTCCGAAACGAATTGAATTTTGCTGGTGTACATTTCGCCAAACCGGGAACAGCAACCCCTTCGTCATCACAGCAAATCGAGTCGCGCCGATTCAACATTAACTCACGCCGATCAGGATCACACACAGCTCGCACTTCCTCTGCTTGGGCGAGTTGTAAGCGCTGCAATTCTTGCTCATAATGGGTGACATTATCGGCCAAGTTCGTTACACGCTCCTCCAATTCTGGGAACATAGCATACATCAAATCCCAAAGCGGAGCCACAATTTTCTGCGCAAAGAAGAGTTGCCCTTCAACCATCTGGACGGGGTCATCGATATGTTGATACGACACGGGAATATTCTCCGCTTGCTCCAACAATGCCTGATACGCAAATTCTTTCGCTATCATATTACTCCACGTCAATGCAATCGGCTTGGGGAACGTTTGACCAGATAAATCGCTGGCATGAACAAGTGTTTTCACCAAAAAAATCCGATCATCAATCGTTCCATTGAATACCCAACCCGTGTGCACTTCGCGTGGTCGCAAAGGCGGCTTCCCCATGGAACCTGAGCCTCGAGGAGTTGTGGCTCCAGACCCGTCGCTTTGACATACGCTTTCTCGCAAAACACTGAGAATCTCGGTTGCTGCTGCCCCCTTTTCGCCACCAACCGGGATATTTTCCATATTTTTGTTTTCCCTCTTGGCAGACGTGATCGAATTGGCGTGATGAAGATGATGGGCTGCAGGATGTACAACCTTTTCTAGTGCTTCACAGAACTTAAAGTGGTTGGCCATATCAGTTCCCAAAATGGCGGTGATGATCACCTTTCGAACGTGTCGATAGTCCGCAGCCGATAAATTCTGGAGAATGTTGGCATTTTTCGTTTTGGATATGATGCGGAAGGTTGTGTAGACGTGATGGCGCTCAAGCACCGATTCATCGCTGTATACGAGAGCCAGTTGTGAACCGGACCGAACTTCAAACGCATTAGTGTGACCAGGATGATCGACGTCATGTCCGAGCGAAGCAATTAGACATGCTGCAATATCCAGAGGCTGAAGCATCTTCGACGCAGCCGTAGTGCTTAGCAGCATGTAGGAGACATGAACCACCGAAAACGCATGCAGGAAGTTGTGAAATGGATTGGGGTGGTAATGGTCCTTGACAGCCAAAATGAAGTTCCGCAATGTGCTCGCACTCACTCCCAACGTCTCGTCCATATTGAAATCAAGGTACATATACTCAATCAGCTGTGGAAGGGAGTCCATATCCGCTGTAAACACATTGAAATCCCATGATGGCACACGAGAACCTGAGGTAATCACACCGGACAGGTCATACAGGTCTGGATGCTGCTGGTAATTGTAGCTTTTATGCGCAATAGCACCATTGCTTCGTGTTTCCACATGCCTTTCTTGTGTGTCTTCGCCAGCGCAAATAACACATTCTTTCGAGTGACCCTTCAAAAACGAGTTGCGGAGGCAGTTTGCGGGGTGTCCTTTGACTGACGATGGATAGGAAGTATATGCTTCTAACAGATTCACCTGGCTTTTCGCTCGCTGAGCAAGTACTTGCTCTGCTCTTGTGTCTGCGAGAAGCTTGATGTATTCAATTTCATTTTTCCTTCGTCGCAAGATCACAGCAACCTCACATGCAAAGGCTTCAAATGCACATTCATCATCAAACGTGAACTCGTCGCCATCGACTTTGTTGATGATCTCCAGTACAGCGATCGGTCGACTTCCCCCCACAGTCTTGACGTTCTGAATGCCGACAGGAACGTACAGGGCACAACGCGTATCACTCGCTCTTCGGTGGCTCATCAAGTTTCTCAGTTGTGGATCTGACTCAGGGTCAAAGATGTTCAACGTTTTCTCGGTTTTTGCTGCGACGCCTAGGATACTCAGATCCAGTGGAACACGGAATGTATCTTCATGGTATGAGGAAGATAATGACCAAAGTTCTTTTGTTTCCCAATCGACCATAAAGAGTGAAAGTTGCTCAGCCTTGGTGATGTGGCACGCTCCAGCGATCACGTCGTCGACGAGGTTCAATACTGTGTCTTCAGTATCAGAACAGCTGATGATATGCAGCAGCGCTTTTTGCGTTCGCTCCGACAACAACACATCGCGAAACTCGATGCATTTGCGCATACACGAGCTCAGGATCGGACCCAACCACGTCAATAGCTTCATGTGCAGCTCATCCATTTCCTTGCGCGTCGGTTTGCTAACGGTAGCTTGTACCACGGCATAGACGTTCCCATGCTCACAAAGTGGGACGGATAAGAGCTTTTGGTTAAAAAATTCCTGAGCCAAATCGATCTCTGCGTCGTACATCTCATCTTCTTGGAAATTCTGCTTGCAGACAGGGATTTTTGTCGCCTTGGTGTGACCTGCAATACCCTTTTCGAGTGTAATCCCCGACAATGACTCTAATCGGCCGCGTGTGATCCGTGACATTTGATGCGAATTCTGGTCGATGAGAAAGACCGCACAGGAGGACGCGTCCATGTGATGCACCAAGTAATCCAAGACCATGCGAATCATCGCCACGACATCATTCCGATCCAAAATGCGCTGCACGAGCTCCCAAAATGCGCGATGCTGTTGTTCCACAAAAGATTGGTAATCAAACGTGTCGACATTGGCCGCTTTTGATCGTTCGCCACGTTTACCCGGCCGCAACGCTAATGATTTGTCGTTCCCAGAACCACCAAGAAACGGTACAAAGTTTGTCCACTGAAAACCTGTCCATTGGTTGTACAAATTCGACGTCATTGACGCGGATGCATTCGTCGTTGCTCGTCTTCGTGGTTGTTCGCTGTGTAACTGTTGCTGTTGTTGTTGTTGTTGTTGCTCTTGTGTCTGCTGCTGCTCCTGTCTTTCCTTCTCAAACTTCTTATTCGCTTTTACATTGTCCATCAAATGTACCTGGTGGTCGTCGTTCATCGTGGGCGGTGAACCTACCGGACTGCTGCTGCTACTGTCCCCAAAAGACGACCCGACGTTGCTATTGCTGCCGAGTGAGGATGTCTTCTCCGTAAGTGCTTCGTCCGAGAGTGTATGATTCTTCTGTAGTTTCTTTCCGGAAAATGGCCACGCTGGTGTCACTCGCTCCTCCGCATCCGCGTGCGGCTGTTTTACTCTTCGACTGGTAGTATTTATTTTCGGGTGGTGACTCGTCGTAAATTCGCTCACACAATTAGTCGTATGTCGGTGAGAACTGTTGCTACTGGTATTGCCCATTCAACTTTGCTACTCGGTCCATTCACCTACTTGATATCTCTTTCTTTCTCTTCGTTCTCTGTCTTTTTCCAAATTAACGACTGACGAGTGGGGCGGGCGGAAGGAAGGAACGAAGGGCAATCAGGTTTCCCCTCGTGTTGCAGTAATACGAGACACGTGAATCGAGAGAGACGCTCAACTCTCGTTCGCGCAACACCACGCCGCAGTCCAGAATATCTTACCTGAAAAGTAAGTTATTTATTTTTTTCCAATTTAATAACCCATGGGTCTATAAATGGGTTCATTTAGTATACAAAATAGAAGAGATTTCATGAGAACCCGAAGAGCCGCGTAAGTTAACCGTAATGATCCTATGTAAACTAAAAAACCCAGATAAATGACCGATTGTCGCATTGGCTTTAGGGTTCGTCTAAAGTATGACTCCTTTTTTGGTCTTTTTCTCAGCCCCTAATTCTTCCTTCTTCTTCCACTAGCACTCAGTTCAACAGATGCTTAAGTGTTGTTGATTAGGTGGGCGATTGCGTTTGAAGTTTGTGGCTGCTGCTTAATTTATGCATGGAGGTGTAGCCAGTCTGTGATGTGGGTGGGAAAACCACGGGATGGAGGGTTGCTTTCAAGTACGCGTGCCCATGGATGGACCATATACCACAAGCTCAAGCTCCATAGGAATGAACAGGTGGACCACCAACTATTCCCATAAACGATTAGTTTTTGTCCAACTACAGCCATTTGGGACACTTGAAAACTCAGATCAGCATACTGACAAAACCATCAGGAAGGAGTAAAAGGCAGAGGAATAGAGTTGCTGATAACATCAGCTCTCTCATTTGAATGGTGTCGATGTGTGGATATACACACCATCAGTGCCAACGTACCTCATCTCACGATCTCAAAAGATAACATGATTACGAAAACGAACGAATGAACGAACCGAAACCCCTCCAAGTATACACACTAAAACTCAACCATACGCCACACTATAGTTTCAGAATCCACTTATGCTATCTTCGCAGCCGATATAGAAGCAATTTCCAAGTGATGGACGCTTTCAAGAGAGACACACAATATATATCAGCTTGCCATGCACGAAGAAATGCGTTTGTATAGAGCGCAGCTGTCGATATGGATGGAAAGATCTGGAAACATTTTGGCTTTGGCCAACTTCTAGCCAGCGCCATTTTGTCTGATGCATCGAACAACTGAAATTTATGCGAAACGGCCTCACTGTACAGTATATATGTACTAATGTGGTACCGCCTGCAAAACGTTCCACCCATTGCGTAAAGTAAAAAATAAATTACTTGCAGTTAAACAGCATGTTTTTGGTGCGATCGATGCGACATGCACACACCAGGCTCTTGTTTAACGACCTTTCGAATTACGACGTTATGGGGATTATAACCTATATATACAGCTGTTACACATGCGGTCCAACAACATCTCCTTGGTTTAAGAACCATATAAATTCGAATTAATCGCAGGCGTTTAGATAGCTTGCTTCGCATAGTCCTCTTGCATGTGCGTGTTTCTAATCACTCCGCTCCTTCAGGTGACATGGGCATGCGCCTATCGTAAGACCCCAAGCAGGCGTGTGCTTGACGTCTCATCTTCCCATATCGATGGCCGTCTGCTCAAGCATGCCAATGTAAAATGTATGTACCCTCTAACGATGTTGACTCATCTAAATTTGGTTCGCCTCACAAATATTCAACATATGCTAAATATTTAAAAAAGGAGACAATAAAAATAATAAGCCAGTTTTAAAATTAAATAAAAAAAATACGCCAACTTTTCAAAAAATAAAAAAAAGAGACAATAAAAATAATAAGCCAGTTTTAAAATTAAATAAAAAAAATACGCCAACTTTTCAAAAAATAAAAAAAATATGCCACACTGAAAGAAAACTACGTGCTCAGTGCTCAAAAGCGTAAACTTCATGAAAAATAACACTATCAATCGAAAATATAAATCAACTATTCAGACAAAAATATGTCTCTCAACTCTGTAATTTGAACTCGTTCCTATAGCTTAGTGGAAAAGCGCCACGTTCTTGCGTTGGAGATCGAGGGTTCAAATCCC